>JAECUM010006417.1:0-133182 GCA_016617855.1 Megalonaias nervosa | reverse complement strand
TTTTTCCTTTTAACCGACGAGTTAAGACTTTCAAGATGGCTGCCATGGTGGCCAAATTGAATAGAGGATTGGCACTATTTCCATTTAGAACCAATTAGAGATAAGTGTTTTGGTGAAAGCACATTAACAAGAGGAAAATACTTCTTGGTGAATTACCCACAAAAAAGATTTCAAGCTGGTCATCGTGGCCACCACATTGGAAGTCAGTTCAGTACCATATTCATTTTTTTTTTTTTAAAACCAACCAGAAATCATAAGTTGTTGTTTAGCAAAACCCTTGTGCTGATATGACAATCCATGCAGCAGCAGAAACAAGATTTTCAAGATGGCCATTCTTGATGTCCAAGTGGCACCGTTTTCAGTTAGAACCAATTAGACCATGGAATGAATGAATGTCAAGTTTCATGGTAATCTTTCATCTGATTAGCAATAAGAAACTTGTGCTACTGGACAGACATGAGACCATCTTATAAGATTTTCTGGTCTGTGACTAGCAGAGTAAAAAAAAAAAATATCATACCTCAAGTGACCCAGTTGTAACCCAATGTGTCATATATAATGAAGTGCATTTGAGTGTGTTTATACTGGAAATTACTGACATCACTGATCTGATAAACTTTTCTGTAAACTATTTTATACAAATATTAAGAAAAAATTTACCTTTGGAGTACCCTTCATTAAACTAGTCTATATGATGCTGAAAGGTTTACAAAATTTATTTATCTCTGGGAAATATTAATGGTATGCTTTATTGGCAGGAGTGGGGAAAATTCATGCTTAAAAATAACTATGTTTAACCTTCCTTTCACCAAATACTAGATATATTACGTTAACATTTCTTTTATATTTTGTTAACAAAACCAAAGTATTAAAAGTCACAGGTCAAAATGTGAATCATATGTACAGAAACAATCAACAAAAACCTGACTAAACACTTCAAGGTCAGAGAAAAATTACATCATGTTCAACTGTTCTGGGAAAGCATCAAAAGGAATATAATGATCAAAACAGGCAAAATTCTAGTCTTTGCAAAGTTCATCATATTTTAATCTGTGTTTCAGACAATTTTGTCAGGTTTGCCATTATCAGTAGCAAACCAAGTGTTTGTACTAATTATTTGTCATGGACAGTGAACAAGTAGCAGTCATGAATCAAACCCCAACTATTTCAATCTTGAGCTTATCTGAATTAACATCATGCCAGCTTCACAATCTTGGTATCCATAACATATATTCTCTAATAAGTATTCATTTCAAATTGTTTAAATTGTCAATTAACTTTTACCTTCTGCAAGCCCTGGCCAAAAAAAAAAGGATACAATTATTTAAAAAATTTCACTACTCAATGTTTCATAAATGTTTAAATGAGCACAAATATAAGACTATATTTATAACATGGTGAAAAAGACATTTATTAAAGAAAAAAAAACCCCCATAAAATAATGAAATGAACTGACTTTTATTTAGATTCCTCAAACGATTATGCCTTTGTCTTGTACAACACTGTGATGTCACAAGGTGTTATTACACAGTGTAATCCTGAAAATGTATATGAACCTATATAACCATAGCCACATGGTAAATTTGGATATCCATTATATCATCATCAGGAGGGGTCCCATTGTGTACTGGTGTCCCTTTTATAATGCCAGAATAGTCATAATCACATTTTGGTTTTGTTAATCGTAATGATTTATTTGACACCATTTTAATTCTTGGCTCATAAGAACCAATTATAATGTAATTAAACATCATTAAACGCTCAGTTCTGTGTTTAAATGTACTATGAGGGCATTGCCTTGTTAGACCATCCCTCAACATAAGCATCTTTCTCTTATAACATGGCCTCTTTTAAGGCACCATGAACAACATTTTAATGAGGGAGATCTGCATTAACCGATCAGGTCTGAATTTCACTGACAGAACTTCAGTCCAGACTTCAACATTTTTTTGTTTAGAATCAAGCAATCTAATCAGCTGAAATGCAATTCTGACCTAAACACTGACCAATCAGATGTCTTAAGTCTAAACTTATCTAAAACTTACACTGCTGAAATTGAGACCAATGTAATTACTTATTTAAACCCATTATTTATCATCCTGGTTTCTTTATATTTGGTCTGAAATTGAGACCAATGTAATTACTTGTTTAAACCCAGTATTTATCATCCTGGTTTCTTTATATTCGGTCTGAAATTGAGACCAATGTAATTACTTGTTTAAACCCAGTATTTATTATCATGGTTTCTTTACATTTGGTCTGAAGAAAAAAAATCACCTCTACAATGCAACCATTGTAAACATTAAATTATTATGCAGAAAATAAATCAAGATTAAAATGATCTTGTCCTACTAAATAGTGGACTTTCTGACAAGTCATTAAAGACATTTAAAAAATATACACAAAGCCAACAATAAGTGACTTCTTGTGATGTCACTGATATTATGTGTGACATCTGCTACAATGTTTACAAAATGAAATAAGTCAGAGTGGAAAAGAAATCTTGGAAATTTGTATAAACACTCGACTCTGTTTTGATAGTAGATCAGCATCATATGTACCAATAATGAAGGCTCTTTATGTCCGGAATTTCAGTACAAATTCAATAACCTGTTTATTAAATACATTATATCAACTACACAAAGCAATACTGTGTTGTACACTATCACTGAAATAATCAAGTACTAAGAGTACTGATGGCTCAGAGGGTTCAGAACAAAAACATTACAAAGGATTGAGACATGTAAATAATCATGTCTGTTTATGACATAAGCAATTATCACTATCCCTCTAACTATATGAAAACTGAAATACTGACTTAGATATCCAGACATTAAATTATAATAGTGTACTAATGAAAATAATCAATTTTTCTGAATATTTTGTCAAAAAAGTAATAATTATGTAATTGGGATTGTGTATTGATGCATCCAACATGTGAACTGGGTCTGTAAGCATGGTTGCATTCAATTCTTGTTCATTTGTTTTTGTAGGATGGTTTGCATGCAGGAATTGTCATATCTACAAAAGCTTTAACATTCTGACAAAACAGAAAAATAGTGTGAGTGAAAATGCTGTCATGCTATTTTTCTGTTTTGTCAGACTGTTAAAGCAAGACTATACACAAAGACTGAGTAAACCAAATGTCCTTTACCTACCAGAAAAATGGGGATCTAATCCATTACCCAAATGCTATAGATAGGACAACCTTTCAAAAGGACTCCAATCCATTAAAATCATTTAAATGTTCCTGATGAATTTAGATGGCAGAATCTGTTTTGTATATAATCACAAGCAATTGTAAATTCTGATGTGATGAAAGCTATCCCTACATGGAACCTATGAATTCATACATATATTGGTTCTTTCAATTCATATGTAAGCCATCTCATCCTTAACATATTGTTATCTATTTAATGCAATAAATATTATTACGAAGTCACTTCCAGACCAAGAAAATGTACTTCAGCAGATGTGGTTGAACACTGTTACTACTGTGTCTATTCTTTTACCAATTTCAGAGACATTATAGTCTACTTCCAGAAAAATGTGATGCAAGTATTTGTCTTGCATCTGCCAAAGCAAGAGATAAGTAATTGAAGTTTTGCATGATCAGTGTTGAGGTCTTAACAGTTTACATTATTTTCATATCATCATACAAAAAAGATGCATATGAAAAGAATAAAAGCAAATGACTGCCAGCAGCCATATTTTGAAATACAAAAAGAAATTTAAAATTGATTGCTTCAGTAGTAACAGCTGGCCACTACTACCCTTGCCATTTTACCTCATATCAACCAATCACCTAAGACTATTTAGGTAGCCCAATCAACCTAAGACTAAAAGGTAGCATATCAAAAAACCATGGCTGAAAAAAGATTTCAATCCCCTGCTGCAAAAATTATTGCCTTTGAAATAGAACTTCTTTCAGATCTTTGGCTTTCTAAAATGCAGATTCTGAGTGGCATACTGAACCAAAGATTCTAAATACTCCAAAGTAAAGAATATCCGAGTTTGAGGAAAACAGCCTACTGATGGCACATAGATTTAGGTTAAGTATTTGAACACCCTCTTGTTTAAACCCTCCAACTAATTTAAAAAAACAAAAAGCACCATGGATATAAAAAGTGCACAAAACTTAGTCATTTCATTCATCAATTTATAATTTCTAACCTCAATGTCACCAGGGGTTCCCTAACACTGCCAACTTATTGGCATTTAAACCAAATGGAAGATCTTGACATAAACAAGCAGACAGACTGCTTACTGTCCTTCTCTGGTTTCTAGAACAGTCCATTTCAATAAAAAAAATGTGTCTGTATCCAATATTTGCAATATCTAGTTTTAATATTTCTAAACAAAACTGAAGAATTAAAAGACGTGTGTCCCCAAAGAGATAACTCCAAAATCTGAAAATTATTGAGAAAGATGGTGAACTATAGTGCATCTATTGCTTGAAAACACAAACCTGCCCATGACAATATAGTGACCATGTAATTAAGAAACTACTGTTTGATTTGAAACAAGAAGGTGACAGTGTTTGGCTCCTCCTGGAGACAATCAGGTAAGAAATTATTAATTGACAAAGGAAATGACTACCTTTGGTAACATTTTCTATATCCTTGACACTTTTTGTTTTTAAAATCAGAACGGAAGGTGGGAATGGTGTACAAATGGGAGGGTGTGCGAATAGTATAGAAGTCTTGTTCCTGCCAATGTATAACTTGATTCAGTCCTTGTGAACTCTCTTCCATGTAAACTATTGGGAAAGCAGTAATATGATTGACAGATCTAAAGACTTCAAGACAACAATAGGACCAGTTCACATATAAAACTCACAATAGCAGTTGAGGTCCTTAATTACGACTGCACTATGCACCAAACCACAGTATAGCATAAATGACAGAAACATCTTTTTTATAACAAAGTGCTTGTAAAGGGGATTCCCCTGTACCAAATAAAGTGCTTTGTAAGGGGGTTCCCTTGTACCAAATGTCAACATCGTTAATTGTTTAGAGGGTGAGAATCATTTACCTTAGTTTCAAGCTCTGTACAGTACTTTCATGCTCTGAATGTGCAATTCAGTCCTCTGTACATTTACACAAGTATTTCTTTAACAAACAAAACTAAAGACTTTTATTAATACGTATAGTTATTTGATAATAAAATTAAATTGAAATAAAATCTTCATCCTCCGTTCACATCACTCCCGAAATGACTATAGTACCAGTCATACTGGTCATGTATGCACATTTTCAAATCTTAAATAAAACATAAAGTGTTGTTTTAAAATTTAATATTAATTTTGTTCAACCAAAATATATTCAATCTTGTATTTTGAATGTTCTGCACCCAAACAGTCATCAAGGAGCTCCAGACAAAAATTACAGATTGCTATGGACTTTTACAATGGTAGCCAGGCACAAAATTGGTTCAAGAAAAGGGCGAGTCAAGTCTATTTGTCACAATATAGGGTAGTATTAATTATTCTATTAACATATGTAGTTTTCATGGTGACATCAGGAGCACACAGTATTCAATCTGAATTGTACTTGATCACACCTTTCGGTTTATCTCGTCCAAAAATGTCCCTCTTCTTTAAGAGTGATTTTGCAATATGTACTTAATGGGGCATGTAAATAATTATCTCCCTTTATGAGGATCCAAATAAAGTGAAAAATTGCTATTTAAAGGGATGTAGAATCAAATTCTAAAAATGTACACCCATTACTGAAATAATCGGTGCTGAATGCCCCACATGACCTGAATGACCTTTACTAAGAGCCAATCACACTCGATTGTTATGCATCTTAAATGCGACATGCTCACATACAACAATTCCACCAATATTTCATTATCTAGCTGATGTAAAAACTGACTGAATGAAGAAAAATAAAGGGAATACTAAACAATATCTATCCACACAGAAAGTGACCATTTTACACAACAGACCACATTAAATAAGGCCATATGAATATTCAATGTTACATTATATAAACTGCATTACACAAAATATCCAAAGCAACAAAATAAAATGGAATTGTGCATTTCATACTTAACAAAAAGTGAAGACCTTCATTAATTGGTCTCACTGAAAAAATCTTGTTTATTAACTTAACATGCAAAGTACAGATTTTCTTTGTTTCTTGGTTAATGAATTATTTAATTCATAACCACTAAGATTAGTCACAAAGCAGAAATGATCTATTTTATATATGATGACAGCATCACCTGAAAATGAAGACAAATGTTAATCTAGTAGTTTGGATTAATAAGTACAGTATTCTTAAATTTGCAAAAGAAGAAAGAACAAACCACATGAGAATCAACTTCATAGGGAATTTGCACTCGTGTACCTCAACAACTAAACTTGACTCCTTAGTCCTGGGTCCAATAAATAGCAAAATCAAATGATAGCCCAATACTCTATCAGGCAATGTCAATCCCAACAGACTATCAGACAATGTCAAGCCCAATAGACTATCAGGCAAAGTCAAGCCCAATAGACTATCAGGCAGTGTCAAGTCCAATAGACTATCAGGCAATGTCAAGCCCAATAGACTATCAGGGGCAGTCTCTGTAACTCAGTTTACACTAAGTAGCTTGGATGATTGTTTTGTTAGTTTATACAGCATTTTTCTTAATTACTGACATCATTCTAAGGAATTGGGAGCCAAGTAGCCATGAGAAGGTACTTGAATATAAAACAGATTTTTGCTTCATTTTTATAAGTATTTCAGAATTATTCCTTTTTGTGAAATATTTTTATAGTTACAGGGATGTTTGAAAAATTTAGAACTATATGGCTTGATCAAGAAGTTCAAGAACAAATACCGTATCCCCTGAACAAAGCAGCCCAGCATCATAAGTATTCCTCCTGTCTATAACTGAAAACGTCCAAATTTCATCACAGGAACATCATTTTTATTCTATATCATAATTCAGATGAGATGGCAAAATGGCAGACAAGACCATTTTTGAACAGTGCTTTGTTATAGAATTTTCTGATCAACCCTCATATCAATAGTGTGGACTACCTGAATTCAAAATTACCTATATTCTTACTTATAAGTCAGGTCAAACTGCATAGACCCAGATCTGTCATCACTTAATGCTCTGGCAAATCTGGATCACTGGAACATACACCATGAACTGGTGGTACATTATAGGTATATAGTCAGATCTGACCTACAGGGGAGTATAAATGGTAGTAGCGCAGTCCTATCATTCTGGTAGCTCCTGGGCTCCCTGACGGTTCCTGGTTCCATAATCCAGAGAGTCAGTTTTTTTCTGGGCTTTCAAAACTCTCTCCAAATATATTTTGAGTGAAAACATTTTGTATTTTTAATCTGATATAAAGGTATTAAAGGTTGTTTTTCTTTCTTGGTACTACTACCACCAATTTCTCACAGTTCCATCTTTTTTTGAACCTAATGTAATATCATTAGCACATTTTGACCTTTTTTGAACTTTATGTAATATCACTAACATGTTTTGACATTTTTTGAACTTTATGTAATATCATGAGCACATTTTGACATTTTTTTGAACCTAATGTAATATCATTAGCATATTTTGACCTTTTTGTCAGTCAAGCACAAACATTATGTGGCAAAATAAGTAAAGCACCAACGTCATGTGGAAAAGATATAAAGTGTCTTTTTCTTTATAAGTATCTTACTCAATATTAGATTGTCCTCAAGGACATTACCAAGAAGAAGGTATGTTGGCTCTAAACACTGAATATCATCTGCTTTAAACACCGAATACTGCCTGCTTTTGGAATTCACTGGACATCACTACTTGAATAGGCTCCTCTCCAAGGAATGAAGATTTAATTGAGAAATCATGCAAAGAGCAATCGGCTTTTCTACTAACAAAAAAAAATGTATACAAGTTGTGATATGTTTAACATTATAAAGAAAGAATGCCATGGCATGTTATAGTCTAAACAAGTGATGTTGTAAACATTAGCATAAGATGAATAAAATCCAAAATATGAAACAAAGCTAGAATTAAGACATGCAAAAGGGCGAAAAGATGAATTGGCAATTTGTATCAATTTATTCAAAAGAGCTTTATATACTTATATTTTCTTTTCTTTTTAAAATGTCAAAATGTCTAATCTGGCAAGCGACATAGAACCTTTTTGTTGTATTAAGATGGAACCCTTTTCGTGAAGACGAAGGTGGCTATCCTTGTTGAATGGTACTTATCTATCAGACTGAAATATTAAGAGTTATCACTAAAAACATGCAGAAATATATTTGAATAGTTGAGTTCCATCTACCTAATAAATGAAAAAAAATTGGGCACTGCTGGGTGTTAAGGTACAACTCCAAAATACTGCTAGTGTCAATATCCTTGTTATTGATGTTTGGGCATCATAGGCATGAAAAGACCTGACATCAAAGCAAGTTATGTTGTTGTGCATATGAGTGATTAATGTCCTAGTCAAATATGATTTAGTAAAGTGGAAAATTGGACCACTGGCACAATAATGCTGGTGGTAAAAATCAAAGTACATGAAACACTGATGGCATTTACCTAACTTAATGTTGCCTCCACTGACATAAACTTGACATGAAAGGCCAGTGGAGTATATTATACATTGATATTTGATATATCCTAATACATTTTATAATATATTTTAAAACTATATACAATTACTAATTCAAAATGTCTACAATATGTCAATAGAAATTAGTTCACATCCACAAATTCCATACAACTTTTTCAAATGATTATCATCAGCTACATGGACATGACAGCAAAATGCATTTATTCTTCTTCAGTATGAAAATGTAATTCCAATCAAACCACTGCTAAGCAACCATCCATATAAAGTGAGAAAACTGGCCCTCTGAAGACTAAGTTGTTTAATACAGGCTTATAAATAATTATTCTGGTTTATGGGTCTCTGAAGCACTGGCTGTTGAAGAAAGGTGACTGATTAATACAGGTTACTTTTAAGGCAGATTCAACTAACTTAAAAACAAATAAAAGTTAGATATTGCCCAAGCTATTTCACAGGTTATGTCTGTTCAATCACCAGCATTTCCTGAGTAAGTGAAATACACTGATTATGTGAACACATCAGAATTTTGTCATGGATTTGTTGTTATCAGAAAATGCTTGCTATATTTAAATTGAGCACTCAAGCCAAGTATAATGATCTTGGACCAGTCAAATGATTCTGATTTGACTACACCAATACAGCATGAATGCCCTGCCACCCAACTTTTTGTATGACCATGAAGTCAAATATGCATTAGAAACAGACCCTAACATAAAACTTAATCAAGGTCAATGAATGATGAAATTTACATCACAGTGACCTACTTTTGGTAGAATAATGTTGTACTCACCAGGATGCATCTACACACCAAACTGCACACTTGGGTGGCCAACAATGACTGAGAAATTAACCTAAAAATAAGTTTTAAGTCAGTGAAGAAATCCAGGTCATTATGACCAACTTTTGGCTAAATGGTGTTTGACTCACCGAGACCAATCTAAACATGCCCAGGAAACTGGTCTAAACACAAAACCTAATGATGTCACTTATGTATAAAATTCTGGTTGCAGTAACCTGTTCTGTGTACAATGATACTGCACTTATCAAAATACATCAAAATACCAAGCAGCATGATTCTAGGAGAGACAATGCCTGAGAAACTGATATAAACATAACACTGAAGTAACTGAATCATGAAAATTGTCACCTTGAACCAGTTTAGCTGATATGTGTGGTACTCGCCAAAACATATCTACATGCAAACCTGCATGGCTCTGGGACTTACAATGCATTAGAAAGTCATGAGAGACAGATATAGGTAACACTATAAGCCCCTTCCATCTTGGTGGCAGGGCATAAAAAGAATCAATAAAACCATTTAAAATACCACTTTAAAGTTGACTAGAGATGTTGATAAATTATGTCATGATGTTTACTCAGTTTAATAATGTAAAGTTTCTAATGAATTCTAAACAGTAATTTGACTTGTCATCTGTAAGTATATAAAATCTGCCCAACTCGAACCTCCATATAACCAATTTTCATGTTTATATGAAATGCTTCTTTGGTTCTAAAACTAATATGTTTAACTGGCAGTCTCACATTCAACTATCAAAAGGCTGAGCAGATTCCATCTATTCATTACTCTAATATTATTATCCTATTTCACTAGATTATGATCGGCCTTCTGGCCTAATCTATGCTAGATTCAAAACTGACTTCTGCTTAAATGATAACATATGTCTGGAAAGGGAAATCATTTTGTAGTGGGATACATTGGTTACCATGCAACTTTGTTACCTTACACTGAAAATCTGTGATAATACTATGGACAGGGAAATATAATTTTTGAAGAGGAAATAAGGTATGTAAAAAAAAACAAAAAAACTTTTAAAACATTAACTGACATGTGAGGCATATCAGTGTCACTTTGTAAAGGTCAACAAGAACAATTTCAACAATTAACCTGAATTATATATAAACTTAGAGTGAAAACTAATCGATAGATACAGCTATTCATGTTCCATTTTACTCCTGTAAACATGCTGCTCTAAATAATCATTATAAACATTATTGTGGTACTGATTTCCTTTAAAAAGCATTTTCTGTTATTGTTGGATGCATTACCATCAGTGGACCAATAACCAAGAGAGATAACTGCTTGAAATTTCTAATCATTTACCAAAATCTGAGTTGCCCCCCTCCCCATGACCTAAAAAAAGTGACTAAAAGGCCAGTGAATCTATACTTGTTACTCATTTTAACAAGCTGATACAAATAATAACAATACAATATCCAATGAAAACACTACTACTAGGTCCAATAATCTACCGTGATTCGAGTTGCCTCCCTTGAATTAAACACTTGAAAGGCCAAACAAATTATGTTTTGCTACTATCTTTAGTAAAACCATGAAGACTGTTGCTATTATTAGTAACACTAATGAGAATTGTACCATAAGCATGAAGGGACTGAAACTCCTCCAATTCACCCCCCGCCAACAAAAATGATTTGTATAATTAACTAATGCGAGGAAGCATTAATGGAAAGTTCCTGTATAGGGACACTTTTGTCAAAGTACAAAATGCAATTAATCTCATAACAAACAAGTTTCATAAAATATCCATAGTCACCTAACAAGTCACAGCATTTTGAAAAAGTTTGCACAAACTTTATAAAAGAAAAATTAAAATCTAACTTGGGAACAAAGTTATGCACCAACTTTATGAAAGAAAAATCTGATTTGTGAACGAAGTTATACATTCTAAATCAGGTTTTCTACAATACTAAAAAATGATTCCTTTTTGTTGAGCCCAACTTTTATTTAACAATAAATTTTCAACCCAACTAAATGGTGTAACTGTAATTTTAACCATGCAAAGATCTGCACTTCTGAGTTATCGATCGACATATCCACAACTATGATGAAAAAAATCTGTCTATGGTCATTCATCATATACATGTGCAACAGTCACCATATACATGTACCTGATCTAAGGCATCATATAGATTAAAATGGAATTTTTTTATTACTATGCAGTCATAAACTCCTTTCTGCATTTATTCTCTTAATTAATTTATCAGTTCATGTATTTTGAAATGTATTTTGTTTCAAATACATCTCCAAAATTTCACGGTCTGATGATAACCAGCAAAATGATTCCATTTTTTATGCAATAGCAACCTCTCTTTTATTACTATGACAAATGTTTTGTCCAAAGGTTCAACAAAGTTGAAATACTGTATGTACTTATAAGTCAAGACCACAATGAATTAGCAGATCAGGGTCTACACTGTGTGCTCAACTGATTACTCCTAACAAACTGCCGAGACACCACATCTACCAGCAAATTATGTCATGGCAGATCTGGTGTCTGCACAGTCTGCAGTTGGATTTGGCTAAAAACATATACGAAATGATGAACCGTATTCAGCCTCTTAACTTTCTTGCTAACATGTAGTGTTGGGCTTGTTTGTTGTTATAACTATAAGCCAATCTGCTGTGCATCACCTTTGGCTCAGAAAATTTCTACATTTCTGGAATATTTTTGCAGTCATTCTGTAGGGGCCCCGAGTGGCTGAGTGGTCTAAAGCGCTCACCATTACGGATCATTGCCATCTCACCTCTGTCTGCATGGGTTCGAGTCTCGGGTTCGGCCAATGTGGGTATGTGAGAAAGCTTGCCAGTAGCTTCTTGTGGGTCAGTGGTTCTTTGCGGGATTTTCCCGGGTTCTTCCTCCACCATTTATACTGGCTGCCATGTATAGCCTATCTTGTGCTGAAAAATGGCGTTAAATCCTACAACAACAACAACAACAACAATCATTCCATAACAGTGCACACTGGATGAAACACTATATAATAATGATTGACCAGTATGTCTTATTGTGAACCAATGTGACACAATATTTTACAATACATGTCTCAATACAAGTCAAATAAACAGTTCATGTGTTTAAGTCCTTCCATAATAGCTCCTCTGTGATGCAAAACTTGTATCATTACATGTGATTTATCCTAAATCAACACTATGGCACATTCCTTCTGTGACTGATTGTATAAAGCCATTACTCCTCATGTTGAATCAGGCCATGAAATAAACTGCAATCCTGAATTCAGATTTTTTAATTATGGTCGAAACACAGTGATTGCATGACAGCTGTACATCTACTGGCATGTTATCATATATGACTGTACACAATCACTCTGTAACATCATTCAGGCTTCTGAAGCCCAATTAGTATGATAAAGAAAGTATCAGTTTTAGAAACAAAGAAGTAGTGTGCTAAAATTAGTGAATACTCAAATCTTGATCAACTTTGAAAATCCAACGACCTGCTTTGATGACTAATATCCAGAAATGGATGGGGTCCATTCCAAAGCGCAGAAGTAAGATGTAAAATGATCAGTACACCAGTTCAATGGCACAATGTTTCTGATGTGGTTACCATTAAACTGCATACATGAAGGTCTAGGTCAAACAGTTCAACTGTTCTTGATCTAGTCACCAGGCATCCGTGTAACGGACATCACATTCTTGCAAAGCAGGCAGTTTCATCTGCAAAGACACAGTAGGAAAAAATAATCAATTCCACATTATTAGTTCATGTTTAATTTACACATAATCCAACATAAATTCTTATAAAATATGTTTGCATTACTTTATCAGAATCTAGACAGCCCATTTAATATGGATAACATGTTCATTAAAAGTATCAACCTTTAAACGATCATATTGCATCTTCCTATCAGCCTATACCAGAGATCCCAAAATGTCCATGTATGCTGTACATCATGAATAAATAAGCTCAAATGACCATTTGCTAACCTAACCATGTCAGAAACTGGATATAAGGTGCCTATAATCATCCTATGCAATTTTGGAATCAAATTTTCACAACTGTTGAAACTCTCTATCGCTACAAAGTAATGACAACAAGGTGTGAAAACATGTCTCCTGAACTAATCAAAACCCTATTAAAGAATGACTGCCCCTGGGTCTGTATTTTTGACCTCACATCAGTCCCTCACACCATGTGCTTTGTGGATTCCATTGCAGTGTGTTACCACAATATCATATCTTTAGAGCAAAATTTGTGTAGCCTAGGAACTGGTCAAAAAGAAGAAAAGAAATTATACTAGCAATTAAAACTAACTTTTAACAGTATCACCTAAGATTTGTTAGAGAACCCAATCAAATGACATTTTACAGTCAGACATGACCGGAAATGCCCATCATCTAAAGGTTATGTATTTTCAAGATAATAGGTCTATCCACTGTCATTTGATCATTAATTTTTTTAAAGAAATATAATGTTGTTGGATGATTTTTAACACAAGTTAAAATTTTCTTTATAAATAAATGTTTGATATAAGTTAATAACAAAAGAATAGAGGATAATTCTATCATACCTGCCATATTTCTGGATGGGGGTGGGGGGCCTCAACCACACAGACATTAAAAAATACAAAGTTTCTGTCTTTGAAATCCATTTGACATTGGTTTATTTTCTTAATAAGATGAAGTCTTTGCTGTGTGTATGTGTGTGTGCGCACGTGTGTGCACGCGGGGGTGGGTGGGGGTGTTTTGCTTGGTTGACAGTTATGCAGATGTCATTTGTATTCATCCTGGCAGTCACTTCAGACTGGATGGTACTGTTGTTCAAAATTCACCAAAGCTTTGTTAAATATTTCTCAGCATAGAAAATTATATTTCTGCATCAGCAATGCTGTGGGGGAGTGGGTGGTGTTGCAATGAAGACGGATGTTGTAACTACAGAATGATTAATGTCAATTGTTATGCATATTTAATTTGTATTATTTGTTGGTTTCAATTAATGATTATATGTTATAATATATATAATTGTAATTTGTAACTGACCTTAGTTCAAAATCAAGATCACTGTGTACCTGACTAGGGACACTGATTTTGTAACAACATAATACATAGCTAATATTTCTGTGATTACAGATTAAATATTAACATCATGATCAATGGAAGTAAACATGTTTATCTTAATCAGTCTAGAACACTGGAATTCCCCCATGGAAAAACCTGGTGTACCTGATGTTCGCCAGGTTCATTATTATAATTTTAGTAATAGACCTTGTCTTGGTGACAAATTAGAATGTTCTAGAAATGAACTTTTGACCCTCATCCTGGTTCTGCTATTGTGTCTTAGCTTTTTATATAATACTGTTTACTTGAAAAATTACTCATTCTTGCCTTAACATCTTGATGCATAATCAGTCCTATTGTTCTGTTCAGGTTTTCATTTGAATGGATTTATTTATTCAAATTATTATTTACTTGAATTACAAAGTGCTCAATAATATTCTTGGTCTGGAACATTAATTTATAATTATAGTTAATTCAAATAAGAGGATTTTTGGATAATATTACTGTGATGCAGCATCACACTCCTGGCCATTGGCATATTACCACATTCAAGACTACAGGCACAGTAGCACATTCAATATCGGAATTTACTTGGAATACCACTGAAATTCAATTAGAACTTTATACATTTGGTGCTGTGATAAGAGTTTTTTGGGATATAATTCACAATACTGTAAGTTCTTTGTAAATTTTCACTTTATATTCTTGTGAAATAAATTATTTGTTGAATTTTACAAAACTTGTTGGTTTTCATTCTTTTCTGTTACTTAGTTTAAGACACTTGAGTTGTAACACAAAATAGTGTTTCCAGAGTGTTCAAAATATAAAATGCTCCCCCTTGCTGCTGCACTTTACAATGTCAAACTCCATCCAAGAGTTAAAGTTTAATTTAGCTCAGTTTCCTAAACCACAATTGCATTTCTAAATTTTGCCTTAAACAATGAATCATACTGGTACACTATACCAACAACCAAAATAATTATGTTTTGTATTCAATATATGGAGTAAAATCCAATTTCAAAGAAATGTTGCCATTGATCACAAACTTGTCAATAATCTTTAATAATGTTTTCTTTGATTACAAAATGTTATATCTTATTTGAAACATTAAAAAAAAAAATTTCACAAATATCTGGCTGCCATATTATTCTTTAATCTGTGAAATATATCTGGAATCTGCAGAGAAAGCATAAACAAATAATTCAAGATATATTTTATATCTGCAACTAGCAAATTTATGGCATACAATTTACAACAAACTAACTATAATAAGTAACTGGTTCTGTATTACAACTCTGATACTGACCCTCTAGACTACAGACAGCTCCACAGACATCCAAAGTACAGTGGATTCCGATTAATTGGGACACATCGGGACTAGAACACTTTGACCCAATTAAGTGGCTGCACAAATTATGCTAAGGAGTTAAAGAGGTATACATACTGTACACGGTCTAAAAAAGGTATAAAACACAAGACAAACTACTGTTTACTGAGAAACAAAAATATTGTAAATGAATTCTGGAACAAATGATACAGATCAGAGAAAAATACTTAACTAAAAACAATTTCAATTTAATCTATGCCTCAAGCACGCATGTAGTTCTTAACAGTTAATGGTGTTGGAGGAATTTATTGAGTGTACCCTATTGTATTCTCTTGATTGACAGCAACTGAACAAAATCAGCACAGGCATCTAATGCAGATATAGGACTACCTTCATTGCCTTCCTGACTGAAGCAGCATCCAGCAAATTTGTTCAACAACTGCATCCTCACAATCTTCAACTTCACTGTTAACATTGAAGACTACTGTTGAGGCATGCAAACTCTTCATAGTTTCTGAAGTGTTGCACTTTCAAAATGGCATCATTTTCACTATCTGTCATATCCAAGCTTAAAACCACAATGAGCAAAGCAGTTCTGAATGGTCTTGTTGCTTATTTCTTGTCAACTATCAGCACCAAACTACTGCTTGTAAAAGGTTAACCCTTGCACAGACTTCCTTGGCTGTTGAAGATGACATCAGTAGATTTTCTTCAATTGCTTCACAGATGTAGTTTATCAATTTTCCGCGATACAATGTCTTCAAATTTTTTATGATTCCCATGTCCATTGGCTACGCCAAGGATGTGGTGTTTGGAGGCAAAAATTCCAGATGGACATTTTACAAACAATCTAAAGTTCCATGTTCCAACTCATTAGCCAATTCTTAAAAATTTCAAAAGTCATTCATGCATTTCTGTTAGCAAGGTACAGAACTGATAAACTGTCCATTCTAAACCCCTCAAAGCATCGAGGCTTAGCACTTTTCCCAATAATCAACAGTTTCCGTTGATCAGTTCCTGACATGTTTGAACAGTACAACACAGTTACGCAATCCATGGCTTCCTAAGAACCCAACAGTGTTGCGCATTTGTAGCTCAGGGAACTGTCAGGTGTGGCACTATAAAACAGGCCTGTTTCATTGGCATTGTAGATGTCACCTGCACAAAATTTCTAAAGCAAGTTGAACAGTTTTGTTGATTTCCATTGTTGAGCGCTTACAGCATCAGCACTGTCCTTCTCATTGTGTGCTTTCTTGAATTTAATGTCATGCCTACATTTCCATGAAGACAACCAACCCTCTGTTGCTTTGAAATTCTTGTGATTCAGCTTTTTAGCTAACTCATATGACTTACTTTTCAGCATTGGACCACTGACACGCACACCTCATCCAGTTACAACAGAGAACCATTGATTGTGGGCCTCCTCAATGTCTGGATCCTTGCCTTCACACTTTCATTTTTGGGATGCTCCCTGTTGTCCTTCACATAATGCCCATTCAACTCGCAGTTTATCTTCCAGCTGTATCACATGTATGTTTGTAGATTTCGGCACTCCATTTATCTCCACCACCCCACAATAACTGATGTTAGGCAGTTGCCTTTTGATTTGGTCAAGTAAGGCAATTCTGTTAGCAAGTGTCAAATCTCTCTGTGGCATCTTGACAGGGGTCTGAAATTTTACAAGTAAAAGCGAGTGAGTGAGTTAGCCCTCACACCATGTACCTGTAGTCTGTGGACCACGCTGAGCTGTTTCCAGACTGGACAGGGTCATTGTGCAGTCAACCTTGTCCCATGGGGCCAGGCCACTGAATCTTCCTGTAGCTGTGGTGCTCTACATACCATGTCACACACTGTGAACAACTGTTGTTGTAGGGTTTAAAGTCATTTTTCAGCACAAGATAGGCTATACATGGCAGCCAGTATAACTGCTGGATGAAGAACCCTGGAAAACCTGGGAAGAACCACCAACCCATGAGAAGCTACTGGCAGACTTTCACATGTACCCATATTAGCCGAGCCTGAGACTCGAACCCACACAAACAGAGGTGAGATGGCAGTGATCCAGAACGGTTAGTACTTTAGACCACACGGAGCCCTGTGAACAATTGTCCACTGACAACATTCCCCAGTGGACTGCAGGCTCTGCACCTTGCTGATGATGACTCTGTTAAATGGCTGCATATGATAAAAAAAATAAATAAAAGCTTTCAACAAAGCTCTGGGGATGGAGATGGTCCAATTTCCTACTCTTCCATCACCTACCTGAGAGAGTGAGATGTAGGGACGCTAATGGAAGGGAAACTGCTGCTTCTGGAAATCTGCTTCTGGAAATTCATTAGAGTCAACAAGAACTGAAATGGCATTGCCATCCTGGCCTCAATTTCATGTTGAGAAGGCACTACTTCTTTCTGGAACAATTACAATAGTTTCTTTGACATCCCATAACTACTCATGGGTGGTAGTGGGACTAACCGTACAATCTACTGGAGATGATCTAGGAGGAGAATGGTGGGCTGTCGCCTTTCATTGGATGTAGTTGGAGGGAACAGCGAAGGCTTACAGCCTACCTCATCCCACATACCTTGAAAATATGGATGAGACAGCCATGATGTCATGGGAGGAAACATAGATTTGCCACAGAATAGTAGGGGCCCCAAATCCAGTTGGCATTAAACAGGAACATAGGGAAGGGGTGGGATGTTGATTCTGTCTACTTCCCCAGATGGCAAGCAAAGCTGTACTGCCAATTCACACAGAAATTAAGCAGGAACACAGTGGAAGTGGGGGGCATTGACCTGTAAACTGTCAATCAAAAACAATGTGTCTGGTTGCTTGGCGACTGTTGCCGGGAGTGACCAGTGAGGATGATCTGATGGAATCTGTTCAGAGAAACAGTCTGCATCAAATCTGTTGCAGTGAGGGTGCTTCTCTCATTCGTAACTTCAGGAAGGTTGTTGTTATTGTTGTTGTTTTGAGTTTAACACCTTTTTCCAACACAAGGCAGGCTATACATGACAGCCAGTATGACTAGTGGAGGTAGAACCTTGGACCTTCAGGAAGGTACAACTTGCTCTTTTCAGGCACTTTCCCTCTCTTGCGAGGAGTTAAGGTTCTCATCCACACAGGAGTTGACAGCATCAGTTTGAGTGTCAAAGATCTCAGGCCTGAAAGTGATTTCCAAACTACAGAAAGTGCTCTTGATCCCCTGCTTATTACAGGTGTTAACTTTCCTAAAACAGAATATGACAAAGACTCCTCCTGGGAATTCTGAGATGAAGAGAAGGAAGGGAACTCTTTCTGATTTTATCTGTGAGTGAAGTGACTTCTGAGCCAAGTCCCACTCTGCATATTCCCACATACAACAAAGAGTACAACAGTTTATGCATGTACACTTAGCACACAGTAAAAGTGGGGTTAGTGTCACACTTAGCACACAGTAGAAGTGGGGTTAGTGTTACACTTAGCACACAGTAGAAGTGGGGTTAGTGTCCTATGGGGCCTTCATTTACCTGTATTTAGCAACACCCTGCATCATACAAACTCCTGTGGTGCACATACTTGATGTCAGATTGGCACCATTTTCACTCAGGACAATATCATTAAAAGCCTTCGGTAAAAACCTCATGTAAAAACAATCATCAGTTCAGAGGGAGTAATGAAAACAAGCTTTTTTAAGACATTTGTCATGGCAGCCATATTGGATGTATGACTAGCACCATTATTATTTAGGACCAACGAGGTATCATAAGTCTTTTGCTGAAAACCCCATGCTGATACAGCCATCTATTTAAGATGACTAGAGATATTTTTAGGACACGACTTTCCATTCAGAAGTAGCAATAAAAAGATTTTCAAGAGGCTGCTTAAGCTGCCATAATAGATGATAGATCAGCACCATTTTCATTCAAGACTAACTGGACATTATGAAATATCATTTAGTGAAGGGGCTACAGGTGGCTGAGTGGTCCAAGATGATTGCCTTTACAGATCACTGACCTCTGTCCACATGGGTTTGAGTCTGGCTCAGCTAATATAAATATGTGAGAAAGCTTGCCAGTAGCTTGCCATGGGTTGGCAGTTCTTCCTCCATCAAATGTGCTGGCCACCATATACAGCCTATCATGTGCTGAAAAATGGTGTTAAACCCATAACAATCAGCAACCAACATTTAGTGAAAACTTCATGTTGATATGACCATGCAAAAACAATTTTCAAGAGGGTTGCCCTAGTGGCCAATCTGGACATCAGATTGGCACCATTTTCAATTATGACCTTTTCTGTTCAGAACCAGCTAGACATCACAAGAAGTCTTTTTGTGAAAGCCCATGTTGACATGGCAATCCATTCTGGAAAAGTAGCAATGGGTGCCATGGTGACCATACTGGATGTCACATAGGCACAATTTTCATTTAATACCAACTAGAGATCACATATCTTTTAGTTGTTGTAGGGTTTAACACCATTTTTCAGCACAAGACAGGCTATACATGGCAGCCAGTATCAATGGTGGAGGAAGAACTCAGGAAAAACCCTGAAAGAACCACCAACCCACGAGAAGCTACTGGCAAGCTTTCTCACATACCCACATTGGCTGAATCCGAGACTCGAACCCACGCAGACAGAGGCGAGATGGCAGTGATCTGTAACAGTGAGCGCTTTAGACCACTCAGCCACTTGGGGCCCCCACATATCTTATAGTGAAAACCCAATGTTTATATGACTATCCATTTAGGAGTAAAAACAAGATTTTCAAGACGGCCACTGTGGCATCCAAATTTACATCCAAGCAGCACCATTTTCCTTAAAGACCTGCTAGACTATGGGATGAATATGACCAGGAGAGCTACAAACTGGAACTTGCTATAATACAGGTCCTAAAAAGGGGTAACAATTAGATGAGGCTCCACTTTAAAATGGAGCAAAAACCCTCCAAAACTGACAAGAAGGAAACATAAATACCAATAAAACAAGGGCTGGAAAGATATGACTGAGACAACATTGATAAAGATATATCTTGCAATAAACAAGGAAACCTAAAGACAGTAATAATGGGTAATTTCAATGATTTTCTTGAAAAAGATGCATGAGAACAAGAGTCCAAGGCAAAAAGTTAAAATATTCCATATGTTGGATACGACTAAGGAATCAGACTGGGATCCTGTTTTATTCTTTTCTGCCTCTCCAATTACAATCTGGCAGAGGGAATTTTAGCTTCATTTGGGGTCTTAGCATCATGGAAATGGGTATCAAAGTAGTAGTTACAGCATTACTGATATTAAATGAAACTTATTTGCGACTGACAAAGCACAATTCTCTTGACCAATGGGTTTGAAGACATAAAGTATATCCAATGCACTCTCCTGAATCTCATGCAGACATGCCTACCCCAGAAAATGTTTTTGAGGGACGCCACCACCATAAATGAGGGACAGAGCATGAAAATGAGGAACATAAGTATGTTATTGTGAATAAACATAATAAATTCTCTCAAAACATCATTAAATACCAGTAATGCATATTTATAATAAATATTTATGTATAAAACCCAGTACCCACCTATTTACAATATATACAAATATACAAAATTCAAGTCCAGGACTACTCAATTCATCCTAAGGGACCTGTGGTAAGCACTTTTCAGGTCCTGCAGCTCATTTTCAGTGTAGATCCTGTCTGTAGCTGACCCTAGTCTACATTTTGAAATTAAAAGTGCCTCTACAGTCTCAGCACTCAACTTACTCCTGAACTCTGTTTGATTTTTTCTCACTAGTGAGAAAACTCGCTCACAGTGTGCAGATGAATGAGGTATTGTCATTAATGAAAGCATTATTTTTGGCAATATTTTGAAGACCACTGTTCCATCTTCCTTCAACTGGCTGATAGCAGCCCAGGTTCCATCGATTCTATTTCTCAGACATGACTGAATATCTGTGGACTGATATTGTGCCATTTCAAATTTCACATCTGCTGCAGTCACTTCCTTGTGTAATAATACTGGAAATCTTTCAAAGAAATAATCCAAAGATGCCATTTTAGCTTCTAGTTGCAATGCTGGATCCAAAATTTCAGCATGCTTTAATAAATGATCTTAAAGGGGCAACTTGTCTCTAATGTATTTTGCTGATGTTTCAGAAAACTTTCTTGCCCCATCATAAAACTCTTGCAGCCTCTGTTCTCTCAGGTGGACCTCATCTTTTCTAGCAATAAAGTCTGTTGCAGGGTGTCCAATCAAATTATCTTTATCCTCTTTCTGATGGTGCTTAACTTCAAACTGAACTTCTGTTACAGACTGATAAAGCATAGCTAATGGCTTCACAAACTTCAAAAGAATGGTTTTAAGAAGCTTTTCAAGACGTCTTTTTAGCACATGTATTAATGGTGCATCGCACTGTAGCTCTGTATTCACTTCATCAAATGGTTTTAGAGCATCTACCAAGAAAAGACATACAAGGCGATTTGTTGGAGAAGAGAAGGTGTGTCTCAGCTTACTTACTCTTTCTTTTAAAGATTTGGATGATGCAGACTTCTCTTGCTCTTTGAAAAAATCATGAAGAGGGTCCCAGTTGTCCAGAAGTCTTTGTAAGCACCTGTTGATGCTTAGCCATCTAGTTGAAACATGTTTTAGAATTTTATTTGCTTTTGTATCATGTAGAATCTGCATATCTTTGAACCCTGCTTGCCGTTTACTGCTTTTGTCCAAATAATAATATACATCAATCAAAAGCTGGTCAACATTAAGTGGTAGACATGCAGCACCCTTTTCTGCTGCTGTATGTATCAGGTGACACACACAGCCTGAAAGATATGAATTGGGTTGCTCTTCAATCATAAACCCATAGACTCCTCTGTCCTTCCCAACAATCACAGGGGCATTGTCAGACCCAAGAGCCAAGCAATTCTTCCAAGAAATTTCATGAACTTGTAATTCATTCTGTATCAAATTGAATATTTCTTCACCTGTTGCAGAGCCTTCACAAACAGGGATTGAGAGAATGTCTGATGTTACTAATGATGATACTGGATCAACAGTTCTGATAACAAGAGGAAAGATCTTGAAGTTTCCTTGATCATTGCTTCCATCTGTAGAAACAGTGAATGGGCAATTCCGCATTCTTTCAACTAATTTTAATGTAGTATTAGCCGCTGTTTCTTTAACAATAGCTGTTCCTTTTGATCTACCACAATGAAATTGTTTAGCAATGTCAGAGTCACTAAACATAATTTTAAAAGCCTTTGAAAATGTATCAAGTGCGCTCACAGACAGATTGAGTTCAGTAATAATATCTACTAACATAACTTCAGCTCTAATTACATCAGACTTAGGCACAGAAGACAAAGTTGCACTAGATTCAGCCGATAATGAAAAAAATCCAACAATTTTCTTCAAGCATTTAACTTCTTTTTCAAGTTTGAAATGCCTTTTTCCTGAAACGTGTCTGCGAATATCGAACATTCCTCTAGACTTTATTGAAAATTCACAATTACAGATGTTGCAGAAAGCATTTGTGTCTGCATTTTTTCCCGGCTTTATGAATTCATACTCCTCAGTGTATTCTTTACGAAAACATTGTGAGCGTCTTTTTGATGTAAGTTTTGAATCACTTTCTTTGATATCCAATTGCTTTTTAGAAGCCATGAAATTTTTGTCCAGAATAAAAAAACAACTCACTGTAAACAGAATATAAAAGAATCTGTGAATGTAGATTTTTGTATTAGAACCGCCTCAGAGCACACGTGTTTGCAATGGCTATTTTAAACCATCGCGCATGCGCAGATTTGATAATTTCCTGTTCTGGTCGGTGATAGCATATATGACATGCGGATTTTTTATCCAGACTTTTGTGGATTTTCAACACTAAATGCGTATTTGCAGGATGCAAAGGCAAATTTGGGCATTTTGCGGGACTAATACGCAAAATGCGGGACGGTAGGCATGTCTGCTCATGTTTGCCCTAGGATGTATTTTATGATGTTCAAGCTGAGAATGTCTTGAGTTGTTTCAAAAATTTGAGTTTTTATCATAAAAATTTGAATTCATATGCTAAGAATTTTACCCTTTTGGGGCTTTGTTTTGTGTGCCCTGTTGAGGAACCCTAACTTACTCGGCACTTTATCGCCAGAGTTACGATCATGTGCCATGCAATGCTATACCTACATTCTGACTAAATTAAGATGCATTATTCTACCAGTGGTCCCCCACCTGAACAGCCCTAATGACAACCTCCACCCACTTTTTCCAGCCAAAATCCGCTGGCCACCCCTACAACATGACCAGCATATACTAAATGTTTTAGGATTAATTGCAACTTTCTTATTTCATATGTAAATTACTACTCACATATATGAGACCTGCCTCCTGAAAGGCCAACCCTCTTATAAGGCCATTCTGTTGATACAGAAGGAATGGCCGTACAAGATGAGTGCCATGATATTGGTACCACTTACCTTCAGGGCTTCAAATGTAAGAGCTGATAAACTGGTGCTATTTAGATTCAACTTCCTCAAGTTTTTCAAGGCTGAAATTAAAGAGATCAAAATTACTTGAACCACAAACAAACAGAAAGAAATCAAAATAATTTACACAAACTTTAACCTTTAGTAGGTACACGTGTTGATGAAGACAGAATTAGCTTATAATCAATTGTTCTCAAATTCCTTTTAACAATTCCATATGGACAGACCACCCAAATAAACTCTCAAACCTGTGCATACAAACTACTCAGGTGACTGCACAAAAGTGATGTTCATAGACAGGTGGTCTTTATATACAGGTCAAAGTAAAATAAAAAGTGGATTTGAGTACAGTATGTATAGGGTTTAACAGCATGTCAGCATAATATTGGCTAAATGTTAAATTCTAAAAATGTAAAGATTAAGAACTGCAAAAATAAAATACACCCTCCAAATAAACATAAACATGTACTGCTACAAGATGATAAAATTCTGCACAAGGTATATAAACAAGAGTCCCTCAAAAGGACTACTACTCTAATGACAGAAAAGAATTTCTAGGAATTCAAGAAAAGACCATTTCTTCATTTTAACTGCTCAGCTGCTGAATATGATATATTTCATCGATTACAAGAATTTTATATAAGCCGCAGTGGTGGCCAAATTGGACGTCAGATTTGTACCATTTTCACTTAGACTCAAGTGGATATCAGAACAAATCTTTAAACCCCTGTCATTATATGCAGTACAAGTGGGTTCATGGGACCAAGAAATATAGGTCATTATATGTAGTACCATATGTACAGTATATGCTGGGACACCACATTTGTTGGGACACCATAAATTAATTTTAAAAGTAATTTTTTTTGCACTGTATGTTCTGGGGCACATATCTTTTTCGAGTTGTAAGTTGTGGGACACCTTTTAAATCATTCGAAAATTACATGTTGGAAAATGCACTCCAACTGAAATTTTATTTAAAAAAAATATAAAACTGTACTCAAGATAAAACTCTTTAGTCCACTGCAGCAGCATCTCATCAACACAACTCTTCTCCTGCACATGTACGATCAATTATTTCGGCCCAGGTTCTTCCTCCACCATTAATACTGGCCGCCATGTATAACCTATCTTGTGCTGAAAAACGGCGTTAAATCCTATAACAACAACAACATTATTTCGGTACATGAAAATTTTGTTTATGCTTTCTCATACCGTGAAAAATTGTTAGAGGCAACACATCACCTGAAGTGGAAACTGCAAGGACTAAAGTCAGATTCTGTCAAATCTGCACCAGTCTAATTCTCACACTTTCGACCCCCATCTTATTGTCAGTCTGTCCATAATTCAATCTTGGTTATTTTGCACCTAACACCATGTCATGCGTGAATGGCAGTTGTCTTCAATATATCAGTTGATTATTTCCCTCTCCTTTGCGAAATCATCTGCTTCTCTTCTAGCCTGCATGAATTCATCACATGATTTTATTTTCTCCAAATATTCTGGGTGACGCTGGGTCATGGATGTCCATGCATGAAGCTCTGTATTGTGTCACTTTAAAATTTGTTCCATTGATTCAATTTATTTTCAAAATTACCATGAATACTGGTGAAAAGCAACCAAAGTTTCTTTCCTTATCTCGGCTGTCTATGTATATTCAAAAAAGAAAAAAAATTAGCACACTTAAAACAATCCAAGGTCAGCTTCCAATGTTGGCTTGCTTTGCAATAAAATGACTTTTGCGTCGATATCCTTTATAAAAAAAACAACAAAGTATCCAAAGTCTGCTTCTGAGATCGGCTTGCTTTGTAATAAAAATAACCTTTGTCTTTGATGTCCTGTTGGTAAGGTCAAAGAAGGAGTTTACTGCTCACTGCCAGTTGTGTTTATTCACCACCCAGGCTTCTATGTGATTGGCATCTGTAGTAATAATTAATACAAAGCAGCATTGACATCTGCGGGTAAATAGTAATGATACTTTCGTAACCCATGCTGGCAAAAAGATTGTCACTTACACTCAAGTGAATGTGTTTTCAAATAATGATTTTTATTTGTGAGATTCTGTCATACAGTAGACCTGGATATAATTCAATCTTGATTATTTTGCACCAAACACAGTGTCATGCATGAATGACAGTTGTCTTCAAGATATCGGTTGATTATTTCCCTCATTTGTGATTTTGTTGAATCCAGTTTTCAGTCGGATAACATATTCAAACCTTTGAGCACAACCAAACACAATTTGTTTCTCAATGTTTATGCCAATGAACAATGTGACGTGTTACTGGACGTAAGCGATACACACTACAGTATGGAAGCCTACGTGGATATATTTTATTCTTTAATGCTCATGTTGAAAAAAGGAATAAATGATAACAATACAAGGTTAGTTTCTTTCTTTTTATTATCAAATAAGGATTTTGTTTATCTATTTTATTGCAACGTGCATTGGGGGTGGGGGAGCACAAGTGCAATACAAATTTATTTCATTTCTTAAGTCTTGGGACATATGACCTACTAGCAGGTGAAAAAAAATTTCACCATAAGTTCTGGGACAGAAAAAAAAATTATTTCATAGTGTCCCAATATATATAGTAAATACAGTACATGTGGATTCACAGGACCAAGAAACATCAGTTGTTATAAGTAATACATGTGGGTTGAAGGTACTAGGAAACATCAATCACTGTATGTACTGAGCAGGAGGTCACTATATACCTTGAGCAGGAAGTCACTATGTATTGAGCAGGAAATCACTATAAGTCGCTATATGTATTGAGCAGGAAGTCACTGTGTGTATTGAGCAGGAAGTCACTATATGTATTGAGTAGGAAGTCACTGTGTATTGAGCAGGAAGTCACTATGTATTGAGCAGGAAGTCACTGTATGTATTGAGTAGGAAGTCACTATATGTATTGAGCAGGAAGTCACTATGTATTGAGCAGGAAGTCACCGTATGTATTGAGCAGGAAGTCACTATATACACTAAGCAGGAAGTCACTATGTATTGAGCAGGGAGTCACTGCATGTATTGAGCAGGAAGTCACTATGGTGGTGCTCTACAGTTTTGTATTTTGCATAGGGTTAGAATTTTAAAGAAAAAGAATTTCCCCAGGTTTCCTCACTGGTTATACTGGCTATTTAAAAAAGACCTTGTATATCTTAGGTATTGTTCAAAGAACCACTAATTCCCTTTATTTTGGTGTATGATTGATGGGTGTAATATGGGTTATAGAGTATACAGCTTGGCCTTACTCCAGATGTGCACCTTTCAAAAAAGTGCTAGCTCCAATTGTCATTTTCACTTCCTGAACTTCAGAGGTAAATTGTAAAAAAAACAGCTGATAACCTTTTTACATTTTATATGTTTGGTAATTCATTCACTGCACTTTCAGAAGCTGGTATTGTCTAGTCTGGCAAAATTCATTTTCCCTATTTTTGTAGCTGCTAAGGATAATGTACTTTAGACAAATTCAGGCTGATTTTTTGGAGCACAAGGGAGCAGTCATTTTAGTTAGCAGTGTGCTGAGATCATTTACAATTTCCAAAAGTACAATATCCAAAGAAATGTCAGCCACATTACATCAAAGTAGTGTAGAGGTTGGCCAATATTCTCTCCATTGTGCATGTTTTAAATGCAAACAGCTTCACCTTACATATGTCATTCTCTCAAAAGTACATATGTATTGAGCAGGAAGTCACTGTATGTATTGAGCAGGAAGTCACTATATGTACTGAGCAGGAAGTTGCTGTTTGTATTGAGCAGGAAGTCACTATGTACTGAGCAGGAAGTCACTATATACATTAAGCAGGAAGTCACTGTATGTATTGAGCAGGAAGTCACTATATACACTGAGCAGGAAGTCACTATGTATTGAGCGGGAAGTTACTATATACACTGAGCAGGAAGTCACTATGTAGCAGGAAGTCACTATATGTATTGAGCAGGAAGTCACTGCATTTACTGAGCAGGAAGTCACTATATACATTGAGCAGGAGGTCACTATATGCATTAAGCAGGAGGTCACTATCATTATATGCTAGTGGTACAGGCAAATTATATAGCAAATTTCAAAATGACAAAGTGGTAGTCTTTATCAGCAAGTGGCTATTATTTGCAGGTCATCACTAGACCAGGTCTGATTTTTTTTATGTTGCATTGATTAATTTAAATATGATATTTAAGACACATCTGTTGACACATAAGAAACCCACTCATACTAAAAATTATGACTTGAATGACAGATATTGGGTGTGATCAATGAACTTTATATTTCTGTGATACTGTTAAATATCCAATTTTCCATGTCATATTTATGTTCTACAAAGGTGCTACCGTTCTGAGAAGTTACGTACAGCATTCATCTTAAAGATACTTTGTCAATGCATTTTTCTGTCAGATGAGCAGAAAAGATCTTGTGTAAATAAAAATTTTAAAAAAATCAATCCAAAACAGCTGAGAAATTAATCCATTCAGAAGATTCAAGACTCCTGAACATGTTTATTGTGGGGGAAAAAAAGTTAAATTCCCAATTTCAAAAATTTGCAAGAGATGTCTATGATATATCTAATATTTGTGCATCATCTTGCAAAGGTATTTAGATACCGTCTTTAACCCTTTTTAAGAGAAACTTTACACACAAAGCAAACTGAATGCATTAAAATTTGCCTTAGATCACACTTCCATATCTGGGACACCTGTTCATCATTTATTGATCCCTTTTCTTATAATTTTTCATCCAATATTAATAGAAACATATCTTATAAAGGACAGATGTTTGTGGTTATTGGAGTGCCCTTTATATGCATGTTTGTCCTCGGGGTGTCTTTTATAGACATGTTTGTGGTCCTTGAGGCGTCCTTTACAGACATGTTTCACAGTATAGGTTTGTTGTTTGATTTTAACAGCACTTTTAAAAAATTACCGAGTCATGCCAAGGACATGGGACTAAGTGCCTTTCCTACAGACACCCTTAAGAAGCCAGCCATGGCTGGCCTAGGCAGGTACTGAATCCGCATATTTAGGACTATGTGTCAGATACTCTAGCTCCCCCTTCGCAGTGTATCTAAACCGTTATATATATTTATAATAAATCATCACCACCGTCATCATCATCAAACTGAATACATACAGGCTAATGACCAAA
The DNA here is from genome assembly GCA_016617855.1 of Megalonaias nervosa. Lineage (NCBI taxonomy): Eukaryota > Metazoa > Mollusca > Bivalvia > Unionida > Unionidae > Megalonaias > Megalonaias nervosa. The sequence continues at coordinate 103,840 of JAECUM010006417.1, read as the reverse complement.
GTCCCTTGTCTGTCACTGGAGTTTCACACAAATTCAGGACCTGTAGCTTGTGCAGATGTTCAGAGATTTGCTGCAATCCATTGTCACCAAACTGAAACAAAAAAGCACACATGATAAGACTAATTTCTGTTTTTGATGCTGATTGATTAAAATGACAAGGAATCACTTCAACTTTAATTCTAACCATACTGTAGTAGAGTGAAGAGCAAATCATTTAACAATTCCTTCATAACTTTTCAATGTGTAAGAATAATTACACAGGTCTAAAGATTGCTTTGAAGGCTAATTCCACTAAAGATTTAACCAACCCCTACACTATTACATGCTACACATTCTGGGGACAATTTTCTCAATTAACTTCATTACGTTCCCCTTAAGGATAAAACTTGTAATTATTAAGGCTTGCTGAAACAGAGGTCTGCTGTGGCTTGCAAAAATAAAACCTAGATGCCAATGTCAATATAGTATGGCTTCACCAAATCAATAAACATGAGTCCCTTGAATCATCTTGATATTATGTACACTGAATAGTACATGTGACACATTAATAAGTGATCAAGGAACAGAGTTCAAAGCCAAAGTGACTGCTAACTTGTGAAAAATTATGGATATTCCTTAACAATTTCCACTAGTCTTGTTCATCATTGTCTTGGTGCATGCAGGTGTAATCATTGAACTTTTGTGACAAGATTAACACTGTATGCGAACACACATTGTACTAATTGGGACACTATGACCCTTTCAGTAGTGTTTTCTATGAACAATGCAGTTATTGCTAGTACGAGATACTCACTGTTTGAAATACTTTATGCACAGAGACCAGTTTCCTCTGTCACCACATATACTGGATCTGAAGTCTATTCCAAAACACTACCATGTGTACCTACTACAAAAGTAGGCTCTTCTTACAACAGTAAGAGATGATGTGAAACTGCATCTAGAGAAGTCTCAGGCAGACATGGTCAAACGAGCAAATGTAAAGGCTCCTAATCTTACTTTGTCTATTGGTGACTATATTTACATCAAAGACAAAGACCTAGTTCAGCCAAAAAGTTGATGCACCAATACAAAGATCCATATGTTGTGCAAAGTGTTCCAAGCTCACATACTTGTGTTTTGATGGATCATGGTGTTCCAACTCACATACTTGTGTTATGATGGATCATGGTGTTCCAAGCTCACATACTTGTGTTTTGATGGATCATGGTGTTCCAAGCTCACATTCTTGTGTTTTGATTGATCATGGTGTTCCAACTCACATACTTGTGTTATGATGGATCATGGTGTTCCAAGCTCACATACTTGTGTTTTGATGGATCCTGGTGTTCCAAGCTCACATACTTGTGTTTTGATGGATCTTGGTGTTCCAAGCTCATATACTTGTGTTTAGATGGATCATGGTGTTCCAACTCATATACTTGTGTTTTGATGGATCATGGTGTTCCAAGCTCACATACTTATGTTTTGATGGCTCTAACTAGCAATTAGTTATTTCACATCCTGTTCATGTTGGACAACTAAAACCAGCACATATTCATCAACCAACACCATCAAACTACTCTACAGTTAGTAGTAAGGCTCCAAAAATGATATAAACATCAAAAAGCTACTCAAACTGTTCCTGATTAGTCTGTTTCTAATGACATCGAATTGTCCAAACCGTTCCTGACTAGTGTGTTTCTAATGACATTGAATCATCCAAACTGTTCTTGACCAGTCTGTTTCTAATGACATCGAATCATCCAAACTGTTCATGACTAGTCAGTTTCTAATGATGTCGAATCGTCCAAACTGTTCCTGACTAGTGTGTTTCTAATGGCACTGAATCGTCCAAACTGTTCCTGTCTAGTCTGTTTCTAATGACATTGAATCGTCCAAACTGTTCCTGACTAGTCTGTATCTAATGACATTGAATCGTCCAAACTGTTCCTGACTAGTCTGTATCTAATGACATCGAATCGTCCAAACTGTTCCTGACTAGTCTGTATCTAATGACATCGAATCGTCCAAACTGTTCCTGACTAGTCTGTATCTAATGACATCGAATCGTCCAAACTGTTCCTGACTGGTCTGTATCTAATGACATCAAATCATCCAAACTCTTCCTGACTAGTCTGTATCTAATGACATCAAATCGTCCAAACTGTTCCTGACTAGTCTGTATCTAATGACATCGAATCGTCCAAACTGTTCCTGATTAGTCTGTATCTAATGACATCGAATCGTCCAAACTGTTCCTGACTAGTCTGTATCTAATGACATCAAATCATCCAAACTCTTCCTGACTAGTCTGTATCTAATGACATCAAATCGTCCAAACTGTTCCTGACTAGTCTGTATCTAATGACATCGAATCGACCAAACTGTTCCTGACTAGTCTGTATCTAATGACATCAAATCATCCAAACTCTTCCTGACTAGTCTGTATCTAATGACATCAAATCGTCCAAACTGTTCCTGACTAGTCTGTTTTTAATGATATCAAATCCTCCAAAGAAAATCAAATGATTCCTAGTAATATTCTTTACAGCCAACCAAAATGTGTAATAAAGAAATCGTGTAGATTTTGAATAACTGCCAATCTCGTCAGAGTCTGGGGGGTTTTCATAAGATTAAGCGTGTTTTAGCTCAGCACCTTACAATGAATGGAATACAATATCTTGCTCACATTGTCGGTGAAACAGCCCAAAATACATTATGGGTGCCAGGTTCACGTTTGAACGCGAAGGCACATAGATAGTAGACTGCCTCCTATAGTCTAACCTGTACCAAAATTGAGTTGAGAATGAAAGATCATGCTGCAATTGTTGTTATGCCACTGTTGGTGTTATGAACTATTACACTAGTTTTACTTCTATTTGGACCTACACAGTGAATGTCATATTTGCATTACTTTATATGCAAACACATAATGCCAAGCCAATTTGTATGCATGTCCTGTATTGCTATATTGTTTGTATTATAACTCTAGTATTGTCAAGGGCATGCATAGATACAACTATGTATGCATTAAATTTGATTTTGTTGAGATGAAATTAAGTAGTTATGATATCATATACAGATTTTTTTAAGATATCAGTATAGCATTTATTAATTTGGTAAAATAATATTTTTATGTGTGTTAACATTTAGGTCTTTTATTTTTGATTGCATAGTGTTACAGTCTCAATTTACAACTCGAGGGACCATAAGCAAGTCACATAACCTGACATTTATAGATACATCTTTATCAGGATAACATGGTATAATCTCTCCTACATAACTGGAAGGGCTCTAAATAAAAAGTACAACATGTTTAATAATGGTTAGATTAACTCAATATGGCTTCTTTTCTTACTGTAATCATATTGGTAATATTTTAGTTACATTGTGCATGGAGATGTTTAATTGCTTTAAAATAATACTGTTCAATATTGATATTCTTTTCCATATATACTTATTTTGTTGGAATGGAATTAAAAACATTGTTCTTACCATCACAATTCTTTTTCAAAATTGACCGTATTTTAGCTAAGGGAAATAATCCTTACAGATGTTTGAAATTCATCCCAAGTTATTTTCCTTATATTGTGGGTACCCAGAGATTGATACTTATTAGTTACCTGAGATTGATATTTTTCCTTTTACTTTTTAAATCCCGATTAAGATTTTTTTAAAAATAAAAAAAAACACATTGTTCGTATGTTATTAAATGTATATAACCACTGTGCCATTTCAGACTTTTATGTTTTAGTTTTAATTTTCATATAACATGTTCTATGTAGTTTACTTGGATGTTTTCTTGATAATGATAATCATCTAGGTTGATTATCATTTTAAGTAATTATGACAATAGGACACAAACATTTTTCCATTACACACACATACACACAAAATCAGTAACATGAATATGCCATACTGATTTGAATCATATGTTTTTCTGTTCGCTTATCTACACTGGCAGTTCTTGTTAGTAGTATGGCATGTAGTTAAGGGCTTATTGTGTCATGAGAATAGGTTGCAACTCAGGTGTCCAGAATAACAGTGTAATACTCATTAATTTGCTTACAGAATACGCTTCTGAATATTTCATTTCCAATATGAGAGTTTACTTACTTCCTTTGTTATGTAATGCTATGAGTCATGTATGAAAGCTGTATACCCGATTTTTGTCTGATGGTGCTGTTGTGAGTATGCATGAGAGAATTATTTTGACACTCTAGTTCTTACTAACAGGCTGTATGGTAACTTGTCACATATTGTTTTAGAACTGAGATCAGTTCAAATGGACTGTGTGTAGCACAGTTACAGTAAAGTTTAGGGAACTTGATAATTTTCAATTTCTGTATTGTGTAAAATAACAAAGCCCCCCAAAAAAACAAATTACACGTATTAACAATCATTATTTGTCTGGTAGGCCCTGTATGTCAGTGGAGTCTTGTCTGGTAGGCCCTGTATGGCAGTGGAGTTTTGTCTGGTAGGCCCTGTCTGGCAGTGTAGTTTTGTCTGGCAGTCCCTGTATGGCAGTGTAGTTTTGTCTGGCAGTCCCTGTATGGCAGTGGAGAACTCTGAGAGGCACTGTATGGCAGTGGAGTTTTGTCTGGCAGGCCCTGTATGCCAGTGGAGTTTCCATGGTTCATGATAAAATTCCACTTCAATTTTAAATTTTGATTGGGGGATGTTATATCTCTCTCTCTATAAGTCACTGAAACTCACCTTGTATTCATTTGGCCTTACTAGACAAAGATGTTATAGAGTTGCTTCCCTTGTCGGAAGTTTGGGCAGCTTGTGCCAAGAGAAAAAAAAAAACAAAAAAAAAAAACAGAATGTAAAAATACTGAAGCCAAAACTTTTGTGATTTATTCTTTGTACAACCACTACCAGTGTTTCCCAGTACTAATACAATCTTTAATATTCTTCAGCAAAAAAATGAAATTTGAATTAGCTGATGTGGTACACGTATTGGATCTCAGATTGGCACCATTTTCATTTAGGGCAAAGACGACATTATAAGTCTTTAGGTCAAAAACCCATGTCATAATGTTCATCCATTCAGGTGGAGTTGTGACAACACTGTTTTCAAGACAGCCTTCATGGCAGCCATATTGGACAGAGAACGGCACCATTTTTATTTAAAACCAACTAGGTATTATAAGGAGTCTATTGGTGAAAAAAAATCCTTCTCATCCATTTTGGAAGGAGTAGAGATTACAATATTTTCAAGACAGCCATCATTGTGGCCTTAGTGTGGGTTAGTCATTTTTATTTAGGACTGACTAGACACCATATGAACTTTTCTAATGGAAACCCCATGTCACAGTAACTTCCGTTGAAGAGGAGTAATAAAGCAAGATTTTCAAGGTGGCCACATACTGGACATCAGATTAACACCATTTTAATTTAGGATCAACCAAACATAATAGGAAGTGAAAACCCCATGCTGATATGATTATTCATTCAAAATAAGTAGCGATGACAAAGATTTTCAAACTGGCTACTGTGGCAGCCATATTAGACCCCAGATAAGCATCATTATAAGTCATGACTAACTACACATCACAAGAAGTCTTCTGGTAAAAACCTCATGTCAATATCCCTTTGCATTCAGAAGGAGTAGTGATAAGATTTTCAAGATGGTTGCTGTGATGGCCATAATGGATGTCAGATGGGTACCATTTTCATTTTGAACTAACTAGATATTGTATGAAAAGTATTTTAGTGCAATCCTCATGCTGATATGACCAACCATTTCAGAAGAAGTAGAGATGACAAGATATTCAAGTTGGTTACTTGTGTGCTGGCCATATGGGATGTCAGATTGGCACCATATTTTCATTTAAGATGAATTGGACATCATGCAAAAACTTTTAGTGAAGGTTCCATTTCAATATGATTTTCTATTCAGGAACTGAGATAACAAAATTTTCAAGATTCCTGCTGTGGTAATCATTCTGGATGTCAGAATGGCAACATTTATATTCAGTACTAAGTAGAATGGGGCCTCGAGTGGTCTAAAGCGCTCACCATTATGGATCACTGCCATCTCACCTCTCTCTGCGTGGGTTCGAGTCTCGGGATCGGCCAAAGTGGGTATGTGAGAAAGCTTGCCAGTAGCTTCTCGTGGGTCAGTGCTTCTTTCTGGGGTTTTCCTGGGTTCTTCTTCCACCATTTATACTGGCCGCCATGTATAGCCTCTCTTGTGCTGAAAATGGCATTAAACCCTACAACAACAACAACAGATATGCAAGCAACACCATTTTCATTTAAAACTTTGTGGCAGCCATACTGGATACCAAGCAGCATAATTTTCATTTAGGACCAAACAGATCTTGGATGAATGTGCATGTAAAGTCTCATGGCAATCATCCAAGTAGTTTGGGAGTAGCGGTAACTAATGCCAACAGACAGATGGATGACAAACAGAAGATCATCCTGTAAGCTACTCTGGTCCATGGCCTGTACAGCTAAAAATAATTTCTAAAAAATCAAGAATTATCAATTAGAGCTTTTAGTTTGCTTCTAATATTAATCAGATTAAATTTAAAAGGAAACATTGTACTAATTTATATTGGACACACAGTTTGTATATAATATTTTGTTAATCTCTTCTTTCTAAAATTAACGTGTCGGCATGTAATCCAAATAATTATTTTATATTCTGTGCATTTTCTGTGTTTTTTTTCCCCATTATTCAACATGTTTTTGTGAAACACTCAACCACTATTAATAATCCATAAGTTTTAAACTCATAATCAATTTCTTAATTTCTCGACCAATCACAGCCCAACAGTTTGGACAAAGCGATACCATGTCCCGTTTGACCACAACAATTTGCATCACTAAATTATAAATTATTTACAGCACTATTTCCTCATATTAATATACTGCAATAAGCAGAATTCAAACTTTATTCAATGGCTCAGCTAAAGGCAGTTTTGGTCATTAAAAAAGTGCACCATTATGTACAGATAAATATCTTGACTGATACACAAATGGGACCCATTAAACTCAACCTTTACAAACGTAAGATATTTTTATGCAGGTGTCCATAATAGCAGATTTTACTGTATACCATATATTGAGAAATGGTACTCAGTTTGATGTACATTAGACAGAAAACATCAGTAAACATGCAAATCTTCTGCATCAATATGAAAAGCAATGAAAAGACATTAAAGAGATATTACCTGTGTGGACCATAAATTTAGGTAGCGAAGTGATGGCAGTTTAATCAGATCATTTGCACAGGCACTTGTGACTTGAGTGAAAGCAAGGCTTAAACACTCGAGGTTCCCAAAGGACCCAGAACTCAACATCTTGGACAAGTCCGCATCAGTGGACTTGGAAGGCAGAGTCAATTTCTTTGGACCCCCTTTCTGTTGCTGGAAAAAAAAAATTTTTACAATCCAGTTTGGTTAATCTGACTAAATTATTCTGAAAATCACTTTAATTCTGTTTAATGAGTTAAAGCAATTTTATGGCTATCAATTTTTATTGATGGTGTTGTAAACCTCATTCATGACATATGACTTGACTGACACATTTACAACAAATCAAGAAAATTCCAGAAAATGATGTTGTTCACTATACAGGAAAGAGCTAAGTGATAATGAAGATAAAGCAAAAAAGTTAAGGTGCATGTATAAAGAAGACACAATTGATAATGTAGAACACTGACAACTGACCCCTGAAGAGGTCCCATCAATAGAAAGCTCTTTATAAAATTTGTTGGCTCTAGTCTGTTTTGTAGGGTACTGTTACTGGCTCTTCCTAAATGATGTCTGACTCCGTGACGGAAAAGTGAGTGGTGAGCCCAAAGTGATCTCACACCTTGAGAGAATGAAGTGGTATCTGACACAAGAGAGTTGTTCCTTACTCAAAGAGACAAAACGGAATTGTATCTAACTCCTAGAGAAAAAAGGCAATTGGTAGCTGACTCCCTGGGAGAAAAGGGAGTGGTATCTCACTCCTTGAGATAAAGGGAGTGGTAGCTGACTCATTGAGACAAAAGGGAGTGGTATCTGACTCCTGGGGACAAAAGGGAGTGGTATTAGACTCCTCAAGATAAAAGGGAGTGGTGGGCCCAAAAAGTTATGTCCCTCACTCTAAACAGCATATTACACAAAAATATACATGACACTAATGTAAGCCCGGTATACACCTCAAAGAATGGAGTGCTGAATTTGCATTTGGAAATAAAAGTCTGAAATAGTAGCCAAATATCACATTGATTAATTGAGTATGGTACCAGTTTTGAAATGGGGGAGCAATGGATATTGTACCTAATACTTGGAGATTGGGCCATAGACTGTAATATAAACATGGAATCTTACTTATTTGTAATCTTCAATGCACTTTTATCAGTGTTTTAAATGTACAAAGTTACATTAAAATCAGACCTATGAAAAGTAGTATCATCAACATGTAGATCAGTTTTAGAATGTTGTACATATAGGGTAAATCATTATAAAGTTGTAGAATGTTGTACATACAGGGCAAATCATTATAGTTTTAGAATGTTGTACATACAGGGCAAATCATTATACGGTTGTATAATGTTGTACATACAGGGCAAATCATACAGTTGTATAATGTTGTACATACAGTGCAAATCATTATACAGTTGTATAATGTTGTACATACAGTGCAAATCATTATACAGTTTTTGAATGTTGTACATACAGGGCAAATCATTATAAAGTTGTAGAATGTTGTACATATAGGGCAAATCATTACAGAGTTGTAGAATGTTGTACATAACAAGGCAAATCATTACAGAGTTGCAGAATTTGTAAATACAGGGCAAATCATTATACAGTTGTATAATGTTGTACATACAGAGCAAATCATTATACACAACAGTTGTAGAATGTTGTACATACAGGTCAAATTATTATACACTACAGATGTAGAATTTGTACATGCTGGGCAAATCATTATACAACTGTATTATGTTGTACATACAGGGCAAATCATTATACACTACAGCTGTATAATGTTGTACATACAAGGCAAATCATTATAAGTTGTAGAATGTTGTACATACAAGGCAAATCATAATAAGTTGTTGAATGTTGTATATAAAGGGCAAATCATTATACAGTTGTAGAATGTTGTACATACAGGGCAAATCATTATACAGTTGCAGAATTTGTACATACAGGGCAAATCATTATACAGTTGTAGAATGTTGTACATAAAGGGCAAATCACAATAAAGTTGTAGAACATTCATACAAAGCAAATTATTATACACTGTACACTTGCAGAATGTTGTACATACAGTGCAAATCATTATACAGTTGTAGAATGTTGTACATACAGGGCAAATCATTATACACTGTACAGTTGTAGAATGTTCATACAAGGCAAATCATTATACATTGTACACTTGCAGAATGTTGTACATACTGGGCAAATCATTATACACTGTACAGTTGCAGAATCCTGTACATACAGGGCAAATCATTATACAGTTGCAGAATGTTGCACATAAAGGGCAAATCATTATACAGCTGTAGAATGTTGTACATAAAGGGCAAATCATTATACAGTTGCAGAAGGCTGTACATACAGGGCAAATCATTATACACTGTACAGTTGTAATATGTTGTACATACAGGGCAAATCATTATACACTGTACAGTTGTAATATGTTGTACATACAGGGCAAATCATTATACAGTTGTAGAATGTTGTACATAGAGGGCAAATCATTTATACAGGTGGTCCAGAAGTAAAGTTCTAGTGCAAAAAACAATTTTCTTCTTTCGGTCATACTGACCTTGGTCTTTGGACCCAAAAACAGATAAATTCTTCCTTACCCCTAGTGTAGCACAGCCAGTCACAAAGTTTGATCTAGACTGATGATGCAGAACTAATGTTTTGTGCAAAAATCTCGGTCATACTGACCTTGGCCTACCCCAAACTGATAAGATTCTTCTTTACCCGGCAGTGCATACTATACACAAATATTTGCAACTGTTGATGATGGAGAACTTGAGTTGTAGTGCAGAAACCATTGTTTTTCTTTCAATGTAATCATGGAAATGGTCCACCAAAATGTCTGAAACCTGACCTAAAAAGAAAACTTTGCCAGATTGATGGATGTTTGTGTTTTACTGGTTTTAATAGTGCTTTCAACATAGTATTATCTATATCACTCCAACAAAATGGAAGCTAGGTACCTTTCCCAAGGACACACCAAGGCAGCTATCCTAGACTGGCCTGAGGTAGGTATCGGGCCCATGAAACATGGATTACAAGTCTGATGCTATGATGGATGGATGGATGGACAGGTTAACACTCCATGCCACCCATCCTATATATGGTGAAACATACAAGCTGGTAATGCTTACCAGTTCTCTGAGGGCTATTTGCCTCTCACAAAGATCTGCATACATTTTCTTTCCTGTGCTGGTACTCTGTAGAGTTGTGACCATTTGCATCTTCAGATCATTGTTATCCACTATATCCAGCTCCAACATGGCACACAGGACCTGCAGAAACAAGGAACAAGATTTTCAGCAAGGAAGATTGCGAGGAAACTATCCTGTACAAGTACATTATTGGTGGTTTTATTGTTAACGAGTTTTAAAAGATATGGCTGAGCAGAAATGATAGTTGCTAGAATAAATCTCTATTAACATTCTTAAATCCTCAAATATATTATTTGTATGGCCACTGACTAAATGTATGAATGGATGGATATAACAATTGACTCTCTCTGCTGTGTAGGTCAATAATACTAAAAAAGCATCCCTACATCACAACTGCATCAACAGTTCTGACAGATTTTAGTGCAACAAAATCTGACCAATAAAACAGCTTGCTGCTACAAATTTTATATTTGACCAATGAAATAGCTTGCTGGTACAAATTACATGTGTAAGAAATAACCAGACACAAAGTAAATGAGGGTCATGGGTGCTTTGATATGTATTGCCATACACAGATTTTGCTAAGACCATATACTACCATAATGTCTATTGCTCTGTGAAACATTGGTATATTTGATGATACACTCTTGACAAAGTAATACGTTAATCATACATACCCTAACAAACTGTCTCCCTTAAAGTTTATTGGTTACAACAAATTACAAACTGTGACTACCCTACCACTATATCAGCTCCAGGTCAATCAACAAAAAATTTAAATGTATGATCATTTATAAACTTTAAATTATGAACTGTAATTATTTCATTGCACTTGAAAAACATTCAAAATAGATCCAAGTCTATCCATTCCTGCATGTAACTTTAATTGGTTTACCAGTTTTTACAGCAGATCTATCAGTGAGGGGTGGGTCATGAAGTCTTAAGTGAAACACTGCTACACCATAATCTTTTCCTAATGAGAAATGATTAAAGATAGTTCATGTTCCCATACCCCTGAATAGTTTTATCAATAAAAGTTAAGGTAACAGGCTTTTTATCACAACTCAGAATGGAGCAAGTACCCATCATTTTTGAGACAGAATCTGATTATGCATCAAATTTTCATATTATTCAATATGTAAGATTCTGAAATATTTGCTTTGCAACAGGACCTTATCCTTTTATTAAATATCCAAATGTAACTTGGCAATATGCCGACCCTTGAGCTATTAAGGAACTGCTTCATTATTTTCACTGCTATAAGATATGATGAATTTCCATGGAGAATATATGACTTAGAATTTGTAAAAGCTCTCTTATAGCCAAGTAATCAAGTTTGTCTTTTATAGTCATGGGACCAAGTATGTCTTGTATAGTCAAGGGACCATGTACATTATTATCTGACAGTAAGGCTATATATCCATAAATTTAACAGTGCATGAAAAAGTATCCTGTCATACAGCACTTCTGACATTACATGATATATTGTTTTAGAAAAACTATTTTAATATTATATGATATATTGTGTTAGAAAAGCTATTTTTAACATTACATGATATACAGTACCAGAAAGGTGAATTTGACATTACATGATATATCGTGTTGGAAAAGGTATTGTTAACAATACATTATATAAAGTGTTGAAAAGTTTTTTGCAATATTACATGATGTATTGCTGGAAAAACTATACTTAACATTACACGATATATAGTGTTGGAAAAGCTATTTTTGACATTACATGATAAATATGTTGGGCAATAATACTGAATTTATTAAATGAGTTGAATAATTTCCCGTTTTTGTGAGCACTGATTATAAAAAGCTGGAAATTATTCAATGAATTTCATAAATTTAATATTAACCATCACCCATTTGTGATTCTGTTTATCACATAGCTTTAATTTTGGTGGAAGGAGTTTAGACAGAAAGAAAAAATGGTTTATTTTATTCAGCTTAGTTGCTGCACCTTTCACTTCTTGCACATAAAAAAACTGTAGGATGTGAGTTGAATTAATGCACAATTTGACACAAAATTAACATTTAAAAGTTGACATTTTTTTTACAAATTATAATTCAGTGAGAAAATGTCCTTCCAAATCAACAGAACATCTAACACAGACAACATAATTTTTCAACACTGAACTTTATTGGAAATTCCTGTGTAACGTCACATAATTCACTCAGATCAGGTGAAAAGATGTACTTGACATGCCATGCACATAGATTTTGACAAGCTGTTTACAACGTTTCCACTAAAAAGTGTATCAAGTGTGCTATAGCGTTGAAGTTGTTGGTTATTTGTATGAGGGGATGATTGCTGGATGCAGATAATGTACTATAAATCTAAACTAGAGATGTTGCTGTGTATATTGATCCCAAAGTTTTGTTTTTTTGTGACGAGAGATTTGCATTGATTGATTAAAGAACACTGCAGTTGTGAGACCAATATTTGTCAACATTCTTTTCATTAGAGAGGAGAGTTTATTTACTCCAGCAGACTGATATTTGAACCACACTTGTCCTGGGGGATAGGGTGCAAGATCTACACCATGAAGTAGCAGCAATGGCTTTCTGTGAATTCTACATAAGATAAATTGGACATATTCGGATACATGAGTTTTTTCCCTATGCCTACTCTGTTACTGATCTGAAAGGCAGCCACAATATTGTTGATAGTGACAGAAAGCAAAAACTGTTTCCTCACAGTAGTCTAGGAAAATTCCCACTTAGTATTGAGAATACTGCACATAAATTTCATTGTGATTGTTTGAACCAATCAGATTCACAATAAATGATATGTTAACATGTTGACATATTGGATGGATAACTGGCACCATTTTCAGTTAAGACTTGGTGAAAACCCTGTTATAATTGTCCATTCAGGGGAAGTAGTGACATCAAGAATTTTTTAATTAGAATGGAAACCCCTGTGCTGATTATGCCATCTATTTGGTGAGGAAAGAAATAATGTTTTCAAAATATGAATTCTATGACAAAGGAGTAGCACAAACAAGATGGCTAATTTTGTTGTTTATTAGCAATACAATGTTGTTGTTGTTGGCAATATATAAAGTGCATTTTACATAACTTCAATTTTTGTTGTTTATATATATATTGGGAATGCATAAAGCACATTTTACATGACTTCAAATTTTTTTTGTTGGTAATACATAAAGCACATTTTACATGACTTCAAATTTTTGTTGTTGGTAATACATAATGAGCATTTTACATGACTTCAAATTTTTGTTGTTGGTAATACATAATGAGCATTTTACATGACTTCAAATTTTTATTGTCTCACAAATGGTGGCAGATTCGAAAGTAATCAGGAAACAGGCTCACACCAAGGTCTGATTCAACAACACAAACTCTTTCTGTTAAGTCCAACATGGAAATCTGATTGGTCAATTTGAATTCAAACTTAAATTTTAGCCAATAAGACCACTTGAGTCTAATCTATTTCAATACTCTGGTTTGGTTGGCAGCTTCAGGCCTGGATTTGTCCTCAGTACATAACTAAGTCTAAAATCCAGCAGTTTGACTGGAGGTATTAAAATCTAACAAAAAGTTCATCCACTTAAATATCTGAAGTATTGACCTTTACCTTTACCTTTACATATTAACTTTTTACCTGCACTACGGAGCCATGAATGTACCAAGACGCTGTTAAACCCTACACAGTTATAATAAAAGACTTAAAGACATATCTGGGTCCAAGGCCATTCCATGTATAATACAAGACTTGAAGACATATCTGGGTCCGAGGCCTTTCCATGTATAATACAAGACTTAAAGAATATCTGGGTCCACGGCCTTTCCATGTATAATACAAGACTTAAAGAATATCTGGGTCCAAGGCCTTTCCATGTATAATACAAGACTTAAAGAATATCTGGGTCCAAGGCCTTTCCATGTATAATACAAGACTTAAAGGATATCTGGGTCCAAGGCCTTTCCATATACAAGACTTAAAGAATATCTGGGTCCAAGGCCTTTCCATATACAAGACTTAAAGATGTATCTGGGTCTGAGGCCTTTAAATGTGCAGAGCCATCTTACCTCCATAGCGGCTTCATTCTCTCTAAGTGCCAGCAACATCACTGGGCCAATCATTTTGTTCATTCCATGTAGGAAACGTTTCCGTCGGCAGCAACATCCAATCAATGTTTTTAGCTAGAATAAAATTAATGTTGCCATTTAACTACAATTTGTACTGTTGTTTGTGAAAGCCAATAACAAGTTACACTCCCTGCCTAGCTTTCTGATTAATTTGTTTTTCCCCTAAATTAAACACAACTTGGACATTTTTAATTTTGATCAGCTGAAAGGCATGCTATATTGAATGTGTAGGTATTACCATCGTATCCAAAAGTGTCAAATCTTCAACATAATTTACGACTGTACATACTAATTTCCCTGCAATTTTCCCCAAACTTATTATTAAACAAATATTCAGCCATTAAACAATGCTGCTATACCCCCCGCCTCCAGTGTCTTCTTGATGTCTAGCAGGGATGGCACCTCCTTCATCTTTCAGAGATCCCTCAGTAAATCGCACCCTTGATTATAGTGTGGTCTATGTTTTTGGACACCACTGTGCATGATTTATCGAGGGGGAGGTGATGACAATGAAGAAAACAAATAAGTTTATTTTTTGTACACTGAACTTCATGTTGTCATAAAATCCTTTTAATCTCTGTACAAATGAGATAGAATATACCTACAATCTTATTTTACAAAACGTAGAATAAAATCAATTAATGCATTTTTTTGTTACTTTTTCCCTGTTTATATTTTTTTTATTAACTTCATATTTAGATCTGTTATAAATGAACCAATAAGTGCACAATTAAAATGGCTTCAAAATATACCAGTGTATCATTCAGATTATGTCCAGTATGTTTGGTGGAGGAGGAACCTGGGAAAATCCTGGAAAGCAACACGCACTCATGCAATGCTATTGGCTCTTACATACCCATGATGGCTAGCAAGAGACTCGAACCCATGTGGACAGAGGAGAGAAGTCAGTGATCTGTGAAGGCAAGTGCCTTAGACCACACAGCCACCTGAAGCCCAAAATTATAGACTCGCATGTTGGGTGCAAAATGAGACAAAAATTGTGCATTTATTTTGTACACTAGGAACTCACAGGTTGTAAAATATAGTGTCACTTAGAGGTCCCATCCATTTATTTTTTATATAGTCAGTACTCCAAAATAATAAGTTTTACTTTTTAACATAACATTATTTTACTATGATTTATTTTTTCATAGTTGAAAAAAGACAGGAATTACTGTCATTGTACCCAACATTAATAAACTGAATGGTGTATATTCCTGGCAAGCTTTCAACAACACTAATCATTACTTCAATGGCAATATTAACATATTTACTTGATAATTTTACTTCTACAGGTAACTGCAATATATTTAAATTTAAAATATTTTACAATTTAAATATATTTAATAATTAAATATATGTGGTAATTTAAGATATTTAATTTATGTGGTCATTTCACCAATGAAAATATTGAATAAAAGTTTCATTTTAAAAAATTCACTGACAGCGACAGAAAGTGTTTTACAGTAATAAAATTTCTGAACGTTCTTTATATTCTATTAGCAATACAGAATCACGTAACACAATAGGAATGCTGTGTGTTTTTATATATTCCCAGGGATGCTTTGTTGTTGTATATTGTCAGGCATTATTACTTCCATATCTGAAACAATCCCTTTGAGCAAATTAAAAAATGTATTATGTAGAATACAAATTTAAATGTCTGATACTATCTACACAGTTAATGTCCCTAACCTTAGGCTATCCCACTTCCAGGTGTACTTAATGTCCCTAACCTTAGGCTATCCCACTTCCAGGTGTACTTAATGTCCCTAACCTTAGGCTATCCCACTTCCAGGTGTACTGTCCCTAACCTTAGGCTATCCCACTTCCAGGTGTACTTAATGTCCCTAACCTTAGGCTATCCCACTTCCAGGTGTACTTAATGTCCCTAACCTTAGGCTATCCCACTTCCAGGTGTACTTAATGTCCCTAACCTTAGGCTATCCCACTTCCAGGTGTACTTAATGTCCCTAACCATAGGCTATCCCACTTCCAGGTGTACTTAATGTCCCTAACCTTAGGCTATCCCACTTCCAGGTGTACTGTCCCTAACCTTAGGCTATCCCACTTCCAGGTGTACTTAATGTCCCTAACCTTAGGCTATCCCACTTCCAGGTGTACTTAATGTCCCTAACCTTAGGCTATCCCACTTCCAGATGTACTTAATGTCCCTAACCATAGGCTATCCCACTTCCAGGTGTACTTAATGTCCCTAACCTTAGGCTATCCCGCTTCCAGGTGTACTTAATGTCCCTAAACTTATGCTATCTCAATTCCAGGTGTACTGTCCCTAACCATACGCTATCCCACCGCCAGGTGTACTTAATGTCCCTAACCTTAGGCTATCCCACTTCCAGGTGTACTTAATGTCCCTAACCTTAGGCTATCCCACTTCCAGGTGTACTTAATGTCCCTAACCTTGGGCTATCCCACTTCCAGGTGTACTTAATGTCCCTAACCTTAGGCTATCCCACTTCCAGGTGTACTTAATGTCCCTAACCTTAGGCTATCCCACTTCCAGGTGTACTGTCCCTAACCATAGGCTATCCCACCGCCAGGTGTACTTAATGTCCCTAACCTTAGTCTATCCCACTTCCAGCTGTACTTAACATCCCTAACCTTAGGCTAACCTACTTCCAGCATCCAAGTCCCAAATTTCAGTTAAAATGTCCTTTTCTGTGCTTGTAAAAATTCACAGAAATAACTCCAGTGACCTATAACACAAATTTTCATAATCTTTGTTCTTAATTATATCACTATGATCCTACTGCTGACGTTCATATTAATACTCTGTTCTTTTTTTTCTTCTTACTGTTATTGTTTACAAAAAGGCATTTTTAAACAAGAGCCCCTCAAAGCAACTAACACTCAACTGGCCGAAATTCAGGATATGACTATTTTTTTGAATGCTGACAGTAAACATCATCGGAAGCCTTTTTGTAAAAACACGTAAATATGATCCATTGAGAAAAAGTAGCCAGAAAAGGTCTTTCAAGATGGTTGCCATGGTTACAATACTGGATGTCAGATGAGCACAATCTTCATTTTGGACCAACCAAACATCACAAGAAGTCTTTTACTGAAAGCTCCATGTCAATATGACCATCCATCTAGGAGAAACAGCAGTAAGATTTTTAAGTGAGCAGCTCTCTGCTGGTGAGACCCTCATGTCAATATCCATTCAAAAGGAGTAGCAGTAACAAACATGTTCAAGATTGGCAAATGAAGTCAGATCATCAGCATTTCAACAAGACATCTTCCAGTAAAATCCCCATGTTGACATGATCAGAAATAGTAGCTTAAAAAAAGGAGGTCCACTGGCTGTCAGCTGCATAATTTTCATTTAATACCATATCGGCCATGGGATGAATGTGTCTTTAAAGTTTCATGACAATCCTCAAAGTTGTTGGGAGGTGTAGTGATTAAAAAAACAAACTATGCTAGCAGATTGAGAGACAGCAGACCATCCCATGAGCTCTTCTGGTCTCTGACCAGTAGATTTAACAAGTGTCCCTTGACTCTACTGGGTGAAAAGAATTCCCAGAAATTCAAGACAAGACCATTTCTTCCTTTATATGCTGAATGCTGAAACCCATTTCCAATATTATTCAGCAATATCAAGATTTTCAAATTAACTGCTGTGATGAACATACAGGATGTCAGCTTTCCACCTTTTTAAGACAAAGTAGACATCATTTAGAGGTCTTTTGGTGAAAATCCCACATTATAATGATCACCCATTCTGGGGGAGCAGCGACGACAAGTTTTTCTAAGACCAATTGCCATGGGAGCCATACTAGATGTATGAATGGCACCATTTTTTATTTAGGACCAACTAAGCATCATAAGAAGTCGATTGGTGAAAACTTCATGTTGATATAGCCATCATTAGGAAATAGAGATAATATTTTCAAGATGGCCACCATGGTGACCATATTGATGGTTAGTCAGTTTCACTAAGGACCAACCAGACATTATGCAAATGCTTCTGATGAAAAACTGCATGTTGATATAGCCATCCATTAGGGAACTGAGATAATATTTTCAAGATGGCCACCACGGTGACCATATTGATGGTTAGTCAGTTTCACTAAGGACCAACCAGACATTATATGAATGCTTCTGATGAAAACTGCATGCTGATATAGCCATCCATTAGGGAACTGAGATAATATTTTCAAGATGGCCACCACGGTGACCATATTGATGGTTAGTCAGTTTCACTAAGGACCAACCAGACATTATATGAATGCTTCTGATGAAAACTGCATGCTGATATAGCCATCCATTAGGGAACTGAGATAATATTTTCAAGATGGCCACCACGGTGACCATATTGATGGTTAGTCAGTTTCACTAAGGACCAACCAGACATTATATGAATGCTTCTGATGAAAACTGCATGCTGATATAGCCATCCATTAGGGAACTGAGATAATATTTTCAAGATGGCCACCATGGTGACTATATTGATGGTTAGTCAGTTTCACTAAGGACCAACAGGACATTATACGAATGCTTCTGACGAAAACTGCATGTCAAAATAGCTTCCCGTTTAAGAGGAGTATTGAAAAGAAGACTGACAGGATGACCACATGAGATCAGCACCAATTTAATTTAGGAGCAACAAAACATTATGAGTCTTATTTCATAAAAGTCCCATGCTGATATGACCATTCAATCAGAGATAGTAGTGATAACAAAATTTTCAAGATGACCACTGTGGCAGATATATTAGAATCAGATCAGTAACATTTTTATTTTGGACAAACTAGACATCATAAGAAGTCTTCTAGTGAAAACGCCATGTCAATATGACCTTCCATTCAGTAGTAGTGATAACAAGATTTTGAAGATGGCCACTGTATCTCACAACTGCACCATATTTATTTAGGACCAACTAGACATCACAAGAAATCTTTTGGTGAAAATCCCATGTTAATATGATTTCCTTTAATGGAAAGTGAACACAAGATTTTCATGATGGCTACTGTTGCTGCCATACTGGTCATCAGATTAGCACTACTTTCATCTAGGACAACTCGACATCAAAAGAAGTCTGTTATCAAAAGCCTCGTGTTGATGTAACCATCCATTCTGAAGAAATAGTGATAACAAGATAACAAGATGGTCACCATGTGGCAGCCATACTGAATGTTAGATAACACCATTTAAAACCAACTGGACATCATGATTAAGTCTTTTGATGAAAAAGCGACATTGATATAACTTTGTTCAGGTGATTTATATTAAGAATTTCCAAAATGGCTGCTGTGGTGGCGAATCTGGACATCAGATTCATCCATTTTGACTTAGGACCAACTAGATACCATAAAAAGTCTTTCAGCGACAACCCCATGCTGATATGACCATCCACGAAGCAGGAGAAGTAATAACAATCTAGACATCACAGGAAGATCATTTTCATTCAGGACCAAATAGATCATGGGATGAATGTGTGTGTAAAATTTCACAGCAATCCTCAAAGTAGTTTCGGAGAAGTACCAATAACAAACTTGTACTAATGGATAGGTGACAAATGAAAGGCTGTTCCATAAGCTATGCTGGTCTATGACCAGTAGAGCAAAAAATCAAAACAACGTAATGAAATGGATCAGTCATTACCAAAAATTATTCAAAGTTCATGCTGTTCATGTTTTCAAAAATGTACCTACCATGATCCCCCAGAGTTCCCCTTCATCATCGCAGCCAATATTTCCTGGACAGTACAGGTGGAACCAACCCTCTTTTCCCTCTCGTATGCTCAAAATTGTCTGATGTACATCACAGTGGCCATCTGCTGCAATTTCTCGGATAACAGCATTCATTTTTCTGGAAAAAAGGAACTAGATATATGTTTGCATAACACAGAGATCCCACTGCAGATATGCAGACCATATAAATAGAACATGCCAACAATATTTAAAATCAAGAAAAAAAATTAATATTGCTACAAGTAGATCAAAATCTAATCAGGTTGTCTGCACATGAACACAAACATGCATACCAAATTTAATTTGTCAAAACTGATATGGTTTTTTTTCATTCATCATGTTGAATGAATTTATTTTAACAAAAGGTCAAAGTCAAAAGAAGTTTTTGAAATATGCACACAAAAAATCCCTTTAAAACCACTGTAATAGTCTGAAACTCTAACCAGGATGTCTACATATAATACAAATATGCCTATAAAATGCTATTTGTCTACCTTGAATGTCAACATATAAATACAAATACGCTGACAAAATGCTATCTGCCTACCTTGAATGTCAACATATCAATGCTAATACGCTGACAAAATGCTATTTATATATCTCAAGTGGTTTTGCTTTATTTATCTCAAGTGGCTTTTGCTTTATTTATCTATCTCAAGTGGTTTTGCTTTATTTACCTCAAGTAGTTTTGCTTTATCTATCTCAAGTGGTTTTCATTTATTTATCTATCTCAAGTAGCTTTTGCTTTATTTATCTATCTCAAGTGGTTTTGCTTTATCTATCTCATGTGGTTTTGCTTTATTTATCTATCTCAAGTGGCTTTGCTTTATTTATCTATCTCAAGTGGCTTTTGCTTTATTTATCTATCTCAAGTGGTTTTGCTTTATTTATCTATCTCAAGTGGTTTAGCCTTATTTATCTATCTCAAGTGGCTTTGCTTTATCTATCTCAAGTGGCTTTGATTTATTTATCTATCTCAAGTGGTTTTGCTTTATTTATCTATCTCAAGTGGATTTGCTTTATTTATCTATCTCAAGTGGTTTTGCTTTATTTATCTATCTCAAGTGGCTTTTGCTTTATTTATCTATCTCAAGTGGCTTTGCTTTATTTATCTATCTCAAGTGGCTTTGCTTTATTTATCTATCTCAAGTGGCTTTGCTTTATTTATCTATCTCAAGCGGCTTTTGCTTTATTTATCTATCTCAAGTGGTTTTGCTTTATTTATCTATCTCAAGTGGCTTTTGCTTTATTTATCTATCTCAAGTGGTTTTGCTTTATTTATCTATCTCAAGTGGTTTTGCTTTATTTATCTATCTCAAGTGGTTTTGCTTTACTTACCTATCTCAAGTGGTTTGTTTTTTTTATCTACTTCAAGTGGTTTTGTTTTATCTATCTCAAGTGGTTTTGCTTTATTATCTATCTCATGGGGTTTTGCTTTATTTATCTCAAGTGGCTTTTGCTTTATTTACCTCAAGTGGTTTTGCTTTATTTATCTCAAGTAGTTCTGCTTTATTTATCTCAAGTGGTTTTGCTTTATTTATCTATCTCAAGTGGCTTTTGCTTTATTTATCTCAAGTGGCTTTTGCTTTATTTATCTGTCTCAAGTGGCTTTGCTTTATTTATCTATCTCAAGTGGCTTTTGCTTTCTTTATTTCAAGTGGTTTTGCCTTATTTATCTATCTCATGTGGTTTTGCTTTATTTATCTATCTCAAGTGGCTTTGCTTTATTTATCTATCTCAAGTGGCTTTGCTTTATTTATCTCAAGTGGCTTTGCTTTATTTAACTATCTCAAGTGGTTTTGCTTTATTTATCTATCTCAAGTGGTTTTGCTTTACTTATCTATCTCAAGTGGTTTTGCTTTATCTATCTCAAGTGGTTTTGCTTTATTTATCTCCCATGTGGTTTTGCTTTATTTATCTCAAGTGGTTTTGCTTTATTTATCTCCCATGTGGTTTTGCTTTATTTATCTCAAGTGGTTTTGCTTTATTTATCTCAAGTGGTTTTGCTTTATTTACCTATCTCAAGTGGTTTTGCTTTATTTATCTATCTCAAGTGGTTTTGCTTTATTTATCTCAAGTGGTTTTGCTTTATTTATCTATCTCAAGTGGCTTTGGTTTATTTATCTATCTCAAGTGGTTTTGCTTAATTGTGCTAATAAGTTTGGTGCTAAACAATGTCTATATCCAAAATTTCAAAAAATGCATGAACAAAAAACTGAATCAGGTAGTTCATATAAGCATTCAAATGTGCCAGCCAAATTTAATTAGTCTACATTTAGTTCTTTTTGCAAAATCACGCTTAAAAGCTTCCATGGAGGTATAGACAGGACCATATAATTGCACTCAAGGAAAACAGAAGACTTATGCGAGTCATGTTCAGATCGATTGGCTCTTTATCTGGAAACCAATGATTGGCTATTTTCCACCAATGAACTGATGATATGTCCCCACCAAGTCCCTAAAATGTGGACTGGAAATTTGTTACATATGAAACATACCTGCCTACCTTCCAGACAATGTTGGGTTTATCGAAGTCATGAAAAGGTGTATCGAGGTCCCAAGGGGGTATATGACCCAAAATTAGCAACATCATGCAAGGTTATGTTACATATTGATATAAGCCTATTTATAAAAAAAACAGCTGAAAATTCAAATTTGAAAAGAAAAGACAACAAAATGTTTTCATTGAAGTATTTAATACCCTTCAAAGCACAAAAAAAAATGCCAGTAGACTTAGCATTGTCATATGTTATAACACACTCACATGTATGTGCACATACATAATTACAACCACATATACATTTAATTTAACAAAGAAAATACCCAAAGTTTCTGTCTTTAACTTTCATTGGACAGTGGAATAAAGTTGCAGCCATTACTGCTCTCAACAATTTGCAGTGGGCTTTTAAGGCAATGCATGTAGAGTTAGTCTTTTAGCTTTGCACTTATTATGAACTCTGGATGGTACTGTGTAACAGAAGAACACCTCAGCTCTTGTGACTTGGTCTGTTCATGATTGTTTAAAACCACTTCAGTTTTACGATTTGGTCTGTTTATGGTTGCTTAAAAACACTTCAGTTCTTGAGACATGGTCTGTCAATGATTGTTTACACACACTTCTCTTGTTGTGACTCAGACTGGCCATGATTGTTTAAAAATATTTATGTCAGTACTTGTGATTTGGTTTGTCAATGATTTTATAAACACACATCAGCTCTTGTGACTTGGTTTGTCACTGACTGTTTAAAATACTTCAGCTCTTGTGACTTGGACTGGTGATGACTGTTTACGAACACTTCACATCTTGTGACTTGGTTTGTCAATGGTTGTTCAAAAACACAACAATTCTTCTGACATGACCTCTTGATGACTTCACAAACATTTCAGCACTTGTGATTTGGTTTGTCAATTATTGTTTAAAAACACTTCAGCTCTTGCAACGTGGACTGGTGATGACTGTTTACAAATATTTCAGCTCTTGTGACTTGGACTGGCGATGACTGTTTACAAATACTTCAGCTCTTGTGACTTGGACTGGTGATGATTTTACAAATATTTCAGATCTTGTGACTTGGACTGGTGATGACTGTTTACAAATACTTCAAAGCTTGTGACTTGGACTGGTGATGACTGTTTACAAATACTTCAGCTCTTGTGACTTGGTTTGTCAATTATTGTTTAAAATACTTCAGCTCTTGCGACTTGGACTGGCGATGACTGTTTACAAATACTTCAGGTCTTGCAACTTGGACTGGTGATTACAAATGCTTCAGATCTTGTGACTTGGACTGGTAGTAACTATTTACAAATATTTCAGATCTTGTGACTTGGACTGGCGATGACTGTTTACAAATACTTCAGAGCTTTTGACTTGGACTGGTGATGACTGTTTACAAATATTTCAGCTCTTGTGACTTGGTTTGTCAATGACTGTTTAAAATACTTCAGCTCTTGCGACTTGGACTGGCGATGACTGTTTACAAATACTTCAGGTCTTGCGATTTGGACTGGCAATGACTGTTTAAAATACTTCAGCTCTTGCGACTTGGACTGGTGATGACTGTTTACAAATACTTCAGGTCTTGCAACTTGGACTGGTGATGACTATTTACAAATACTTCAGATCTTGCAACTTGATATGTCAATGTTTTTTAAAAAACACATCAGCTCTTTGACTTGATCTCCCAACAACTGTTTACAAATAATGTAGCTCTTGTAACCTGATCTTTATATGACTGTCTACAAATACTTCAGCTCTTGTGATTTGATCTGCTGATGATTGTTTAAACATATTATTATCTCTTGGGATGTAGTAATACAGTTCTGCATTGTCCCAATGCAGGGTAGTTTTTTCTTTTATTTTGATGAATGTCATATACTGTAGAACGACTGAATCAATATAACTGTTTTTGCAGTATGTGCAAAGTATGAAGTGTTCCCCCTTACTGCTGCACTCCACAAAGTCAAATTCCATCAACTTGGAGTTCTGAAATTTAAATTATACTGGCCTTAACTCACTTTACAGATGGAATATTCTTTCCAGAATCAAAGCTGCAAATTTGACATTTTCCCTTAAAATATAATTCACACTTGCATACTGCTCCTACATTTACTATTCTTCCTCGGGTATCCTTCCAAAACAGCACTGCCTATCGTAACATGATTTGTGATTGCTTTATCAGGTCGTAATTGTGATTACTGAAATCTCACCAACAAACTTCACTGGCCAATCCAGCAAAGCTAAGAGGCTGTGTTGGCTGTGTTAGTTTAATTGGGTCTGGTGGTCCTCTGGGCCACAGACATAGTACCCACCAAATTCAGGTTTTGACTCTGCAAAGCTAAATCCCATAGAAAAAAATTTGAGAATGTTGACATCCAGTCAAAATGCCAAGTTCATAATTGTAAAGATTATTTTTCAGCTATAAATTTCAAGCTAATGGATATGTTATTATATTGCTGATGTCTGTTTTTCTCTACTTCCATATTATTGATCCATTCAACAGATAATCATTAAAGCGTAAACATCCAGACTGCTTGAATTACTCTGGATTTTATTACATTGATTTTTATATTTCCTTTCGCTTGTGATGGACTCATTTGTGGCTAAAAATATGTGTTTATCCATCCTAATTGAATATCTCTCTCTCCTGGGGATTGGGTAGTCTAAAAATTCAGCATGTACTGGTAACATCATAAAAAACAAGCCCCCCTCAAAGGGACTGACACTCTACTGGCAGAAAAGAATTTGTAGGAATTCAAGCTAAGACCATACATTTCTTTTGAGATTTGAAACCATCTATGGCATTCTTCAGAAATAATACCATTTTCAAATTTAAGCTTCTGTGTATATCAGATTGGCACCATTCTCTTGGCCTAGTGGTCAGAGCTTCCACCTCGGATTCGGGAAGTCATGGGTTCAAACTCTGGCCGAGTCATACCAAAGACTTGTAAAAATGGTACTAGCAGCTGCCTTGCTTGGTGCTCAGCATTATGAGGTTAGTGTTAGGACTGGTCAGCCTGGTGTCAAGATAATGTGACTGGGTGGGACATCATGCTACTAGTCTGCAGCATGATGCCCCAGTGCTAGACATCACTAGAAACTGACACACCGCAGACATCATAGTGATATGACTGAAAAAAATGTTAAAGCTACATTAAAAATCCAAATCACACATGCACACACACAAACACACACACATCAGACTGGCACCACTTTCATTTAGGTCCAACAAGTCATCATATAGGATCAACAAGACATCACAAGAATTCAAGAGAAAAGCCCATACTGATAAGACTTCCCAAGATTTTCAAGATGGATACCATGGTGGCCATATTGGATATCAGACTGGCGTCATTTCCATGTAAGACCAACTATACATCATAAAAAGTCTTTTGGTGAAAGCACATTATTCACATAACCAACCATCTAGGCAGTCAGATCAGCACCATTTTCATTTACATCCAACTATACATCATAAGAAGTCTTCGAATAAAAACCTCATGCTGATAAAACCATTTATTCAGAAGTACTAATAACAAGATTTCAAAATGGCCCTGAGCAGCACCATTTTCATTTAGGACCAAAAAAATAGCACGAGAAGTCAGCAAAAACACCATTTCGATAAAACCATCTGTTCAGAAGTAGCAATAAAGATTTTCATGATGGCTATTGTGGTGGCCATATTACATATGCAAGTGGCACCCTTTTTCTATACAACCAACCTGACATTATTAAAGTCTTCTCATGAAAACCTCGTGTCAATATTACTTTTTGCTCAGGAGTAGCAATAACAAGAATTTCAACATGGCCACTGTGGATGCCATACTGGATAACAGAGCAGCACCATTTTCAATCAGGAGCAACCAGACATCACGAAAAGTCTTCAGCTCAAAATCTCATATCAATATGACTTTCCATTCAGGAGAAAAAGTGACGATTTTCGATCTGGTTACTGTGCAGGCATATTAGATGCCAAATTGGTACAATTTCATTTAAGACCCCACCCCCACCCCCCAGACATTATAAAAAGTCTTTTACTGAAACTCTATGTTGATACGACCATGTATTCAAGCGAAGTAATGACAAATTTGTTAAGATGGCTATACTTCAGATCTGCATGGTTTTCATTTGGGACTATTAAGTCATCATAAGAAGTCTTCTGGTGAAAATTCCATGTCAATATGGCTATATATTCTGAAGGATTAGCCATAACAAAATTGTCAAGATGGCTGCTGTTGTGGTCTTTAATGGACAGCAGAAGATGGGTGCTAATTTCACTTAGGACCAACTAGATATCATACAATTTCTGGTGAAAATCTTGTGTCAATATTTTTTTCCCTTCAGGAGGAGTTGATAAGATTTTCAAGATGATTACAGTGACAGCCATATCAGACATCAGATCAACACGATTTTCATTTAGGACCAAAAAGGCATCACAAGAAGACTTTTAGTGAACTGCAAACCGATATGACCAGCCTTTCAGTAGAAGTAGCAATAACAAAATTAAGATGGCAATTGTGGTGGCCATATTGGATGTCCAAGCGCACATTTAGGACCAACCAGACCTTGAGATGAATGCATTTGGAACGTTTTAAGGCAATCCTCCGAGTAGTTTAAATGGAGCAGCAGTAATGGACTTGTGCTAACTGTCGGACACTGGATGACAGACAACATAAACCATGACCTGTAGAACTAATGACCACTGCTTTAAACAGTTACTTTTTGCAGGGTCCTTTATGCCATTAGTACTCTATAAATGACCATTATAAAGCAGCAACTTGTCTTCTGAGGTCAATGTTTCTAACTGACAAGAGGTAACTGCTTATGAGAGGTTTTACTGTATAATGTGAATTTACTGTTCTCTGTTATACCAACTTTAATTGACTTCGTGGTTACCTGAAGATTTTAAAGGCCCCACAATTAATGGTCTATCTGTACAGACAATGAAATCACCTTATCTAAATGATGGCATAAATGCTTGAAATCCAACTCTTTCAAAGACTCCTCAATAAAAGCAACATCACATGTACATATGAAGATGTGTAAACAAGTGCTATAACTCTGTCCAAAACGAGAGTGCACATGTGCAAATGTACATATCTCTATGTAAACAAAACAATGTTCACATCAAACTGCATCAGAATAAGTTGAATGGTTCTTTTGCTATACTGATTACAAGCAACATCTTGTGTTAAGATATGAAGTTGATTGACATGAGCCATAACTCTGTCCAAAAATGTTCAAATTAAATTACTTCTCAATATGTTGAATGGTTCATTTGCTATACTGATTACAAACAACATCTGATATAAAGATAAGTTGATTAACTTTGTGAAACAGTTCTTACCAAAAATTCCATCAGAATATGCTAAATGGTTCTTGAGCTACACTGATTGCAAACAACATTCCAAGTTTCAATGTGAAGACAAGAATTTGTGTGACAAGGGTCATAACTCTGACCAAAATGGAGTAGAGGAGACAACAACCATAAAAAGGTACATCAATAAAAAAATTAAAAGCACATCTAAATCTAAGAATAATTTTCTTAACAAATTGAATGGTTCTTGAACTGTGTTGTTTACAAGCAACATCTATCTGAAGGACACATGGTACTAAATATATGGAAAAATGGGAACCAGCCTGGAAATGGGTGAACATAAAATAGAGTATATATGGGTTTGCCTGGCCAGGATTGGTTAATAATGTAAGTTATGTTTTAGGAAAAAGAATCTTTTGCGAGCTTATCCTAGTTGTAAGTGAAAAAAATAGAAACACTGTTTTATTGATGGAATTTCAGTCCTTTAACAGTCTTGAGTTTGGAACACTCATTACTAAAATTAGCACCTGACTCTTTGGTGTGGAATTGAGAGCACATGTTTCAAACACATTCAGGTCCAGAAAATGCCGCGGCTCATATCCTTTCCTCTACATAGAAGCTGACATCCAGGTTTCATCTATACTGATAAATATAGGTTTGATCATGAGCACTCAGAAATTTTAAGTTACTGAATTTTTAATATCATGGTATTTGCATAGGTTTTTTATGGGAACTGAATTAGTACCTGGAGTCCTGAAGGTATTAAGTTACTCATCATGGGCCATAACTCTATGAAAATGAGTTTACCAGACAAAACCCATGTAAGTCACATCAAGATCTCTCAGACAATGTTCTTAACACATTGCATCAGAATATGTTGAATGGTTCTCAAGATATACCCAGTTACAAGAAACAACCCATCTGAAAACACATGAAGTTAATTGTCATGGGCATAACTTGATCCAAAATGAAGATGAGATCAAACCCCAAAAGGGTACATCTAAGTCAATGAGACAATGTTCCTACTAATTTGCATCAGAATATGTTCAGTGTTTTTTCCGCTATGCCGGTTATAAGCAGCATCACATGTGAAGATATGAAATTAATAACCAAGGGCCGTAACTCAATTGAAAATGGAGTTGACAAGACAAGGCACATAAAGGACACATCTAGGTCTATGAGACAAAATTACACACTCAAATGCATCAGAATACATTTCTTTGCTATGCTTTGTACAAGGCTCTGCTGTAGCAGAGCTTTAAAAATTATGGAAAATGGTCAAAATCACCCTCAAAATTATTTTAAAATTACGGAAAATGGTCAAAGTCACCCTCAAAATTATTTAAAAATTATGGAAAATGGTCATTATTTAAAAATTATGGAAAATGGTCAATATAACCCTCAAAATTATTTTAAAATTATGGAAAATGGTCAATATCACCCTCAAAATTATTTTAAAATTATGGAAAATGGTCTATATCACCATCAAAATTATTTAAAAATTATGGAAAATGGTCAATATCACCCTCAAAATTATTTTAAAATTATGGAAAATGGTCAATATCACCCTCAAAATTATTTTAAAATTATGGAAAATGGTCATTATTTAAAAATTATGGAAAATGGTCAATATCACCTTTCAAAATTATTAAAAAATTATGGAAAATGGTCAATATCACCTTTCAAAATTATTAAAAAATTATGGAAAATGGTTAATATCACCCTCAAAATTATTAAAAAATTATGGAAAATGGTCAATATCACCCTCAAAATTATTTTAAAATTATGGAAAATGGTCAGTATCACCCTCAAAATTATTTTAAAATTACGGATAATGGTCAATATCACCATCAAAATTATTTTAAAATTATGAAAAATGGTCATTATTTAAAAATTATGGAAAATGGTCAATATCACCCTCAAAATTATTTAAAAATTATGGAAAATGGTCAATATCACCCTCAAAATTATTTATTAAAAATTATGGAAAATGGTCAATATCACCATCAAAATTGTAAATGAAAAGATAAAATCTTTAACCCTTTACTGCATACCAGTTTGGAGACTGAACTGCTTAATTTGCACCAAGCCTATACATAAAGTTGGTAATTTGGAATCCATTATGAGTTTACTTTTTGTACAATAATAATTTTCTTAATGGTGGTCAGTTTGTTGTGAACTCATGCTCGATATGGGATATGCATTATTTCAGCTCAGAAGGGATGACATGGTTGCCATAGCAACCAAATCCTGCCTAGAATTTATAATAAATCATGACAAAACTAAATATTTTAAAATATTCCTTTATGCTAGCATTTCTTATTGCCAAATCAATCATGCTTTTGATTTTCTCCATTTATGATTGAAAAATACCTAGATATTCTTATTACTTGGCTTAGATTATGCAAATTCCAGATTATGCAAATTCTGTCTAAGAGAAGTGTTTTGTTTTCAGTGAAGTGTCCATTTTCTGCTGTATATTCTGTAAAGTTTTTCTCTGATACACTCAAATGTTCTTGAACATTTACAATATAAAATTTGTTGACATTTATAGCAAACAGTTTGGTTACATGGTAAGTTTAAAAATGCAACAGCAATATTAAGGTACCGAAAATAGTTTTATATCCAATTTCCTGAATACAAACCTTTCTATTGTATTCATATGAATGACTATGTTCAAGTCAAAAAAGATGGATAAAAAATGATAGTAAATATTCATAACAAGAGTAAAATAATCCATACAGTTTTCTATGTAGATAAATGAATTTTATGTCGAGACATTTTTTCTTCCTTCAGTCACAGTGACGTGACCTCCGACAGTTCCACCCAAAAATCAATCGGTTTCCTCCCTACTCTACATGCACATCATACAAAACGTTTGGTCCAGGACTGTGATGTTAAGGTAATGTTTTTGTGTGAGAACTATTTTGCATCTTTTAGTCAGTGACTTTGACCTCTATTATTCTGACCCCAAATTCAATAGGCATCATCCTTACTCCATGTGCAAGCCATCAACAAAGTTTGATTGATTTGTGTGTGTGCGTGATTTGGATTTTTAACATAGCTTTAACAATTTTTCAGTCATATTGATATGATGTCTGTAGTGTGGCAGTTTATAGTGATGTCTAGCATCTGGGCATCATGTCGCAGACATACAGAATCGTGTTCCACCCAGTCACATTATCCTGACACCAGGCCGACCAGTCCTAGTACTAACCTCTTAATGCTGAACACCAAGCAAGGCAGCTGTAAGTACCATTTTATAAGTCTTTGGTATGACTTGGCACTTAAGCTCGTGATCAGACCTATTAAAATTACAAATCCGGTGATTGAAAAGTTATGAAATTGTTATATAGTGTGCCGATTTCGGTGCAAAAGTTTAATTTTTTTGCAGTGTAACATATTTTTGAGCCTTTACAATGATGTCACTAACTATATGTACTACTTCTGCCAATCTTCCAGTTTGGATTACATTCCTGACTCACTTAATTCAAAATACAATTTCAGGCAAGGCAAATCAGTAAAAATTGGTAAAAAATATCTTTAGAAATGGTGCACCTGCTGCTCTTTTTCTAATAATGTTGACAACAATATGCCGTTATGGGTTTATCAAATGAATGATGGAATAAAATGACTGGATGTCTTCAACTTGCGTAATTTTTGCACATTCTTGACCACATAACAACAAAAAAGTGTACGAAAAACTTTTTGTGGGGTCACGGTGGAGCTGTTTGTCATTTGTTCATATTTTTAGGTTTTGTTTGTTATTTAGGTTTATTTTTGTTTTATAAGGCCCTTTTTTAGGTTTATAAGGTCAAAATTAAATTTTAGTTTTTTCATGGTTTCTGTCAAAAGAAATCATTTAGCAAAACCATATGTCAATATGACCCTCCATTTAGTAGAAGTATCCATAATAAGACTTTTCATGATGTCTGAGTGGCACCATTTTCATTTAGGGCTATCTAGAACTTGGGATGAACATGTGCAGTAAGTTTGGTGTCAATCATCCAAGTGTTTAGGGGATGTAGCTGTAGCAACAAATATTGGAAACAATTATTTTCAAAGATGAT
The DNA here is from genome assembly GCA_016617855.1 of Megalonaias nervosa. Taxonomy (NCBI): domain Eukaryota; kingdom Metazoa; phylum Mollusca; class Bivalvia; order Unionida; family Unionidae; genus Megalonaias; species Megalonaias nervosa. Next base: position 71,757 of record JAECUM010006417.1, on the reverse strand, counting down.
AAGATCACACAAGAAAAATTCTTGGAACATCTCTCATGTAAAGCAAGCATAAACAGGCTATAATAATGACATTTTGAAATAATCACCAAGTGTAACTTTATAAACTGAGTCCAAAGAATGAACAGACAACTTGCTTTATAAAGCTCAAAGTATTTATGGTTGCCTTCTAGCTTTTGTGTGCCATTTAGCACCTGTGACAAAGAGAACAAATTTAATTTTTTCACCTTCTCCCACAATGTAGATTTACTGACCAAAGTCTCTGATGCCTGCTGCAGAAATGTATACAGACAGATTAATATCTAAAGCAAAATCGTGCAACATAAACCTGAATGATAATGTATGTCGTAAACCTCCAATATTTTTATCTTCATTTTATGATCACTGTTGTTTCAAAAATGTATAGACCAATATCAACTTAATTTATCTCTTCTCTATATCCCTTATTAATGACCATGTACAACTGCAGCTAGTTTTTTCCTGTTTTAAATTTTCTATACCAGGCTGGTGCAACCTACAGCCCATGGGCCACATCCAACCTGCAACCTGGTTTAATCTGGTTACATTTACATCATATGGTGTGGCTTTAATAATCCAACCTGTACCCTTGGAGAAACTTGCATGTCAGTTCTATGCCAAAAAGGATGTCATATTTTTTCAATCTGAAAATCTGTCAACCATTCTAACTCTCTCACTAACCAAGTATATCCAAATTAAAATGTGTTCTTGGCAGCAGTAGTATAAAAATGCCACAGACAGAGAAGTAAGTTTTAGCCAATCTCTAAAAAGTCTGAATACAACAAACCTGAATAAGCATGAAATATGTGTTATGATTTGCAGTCTATATGTAATGATTTGCTGTCTACAAGTAATGATTTGCAATCTGTATGCAATGATTTGCTGTCTACAAGTAATGATTTGCCATCTGTATGCAATGATTTGCTGTCTATATGTAATGATTTGCAATCTACATGTAATGATTTGCTGTCTACAAGTAATGATTTGCAATCTGTATGCAATGATTTGCTGTCTATATGGAATGATTTGCAATCAACATGTAATGATTTGCTGTCTATATGTACTGATTTGATGTCTATATGTAATGATTTGCAATCTACAAGCAATGATTTGCAATCTACATGGAATGATTTGCTGTCTAAATGTAATGATTTTCTGTCTACATGTAACGATTTGCAATCTACATGCAATGATTTGCTGTCTATATGTAACAGTTTGCAGTCTACATGTAATGATTTTGCAGTCTACATGTAATGATTTGCAATCTACATGTATTGATTTACAGTCTACATGTAATGATTTGCAATCTACATGGAATGACTTACTGTCTATATGTAATGATTTGCAATCTACATGTAATAATTTGCCATGTATAAAGAATGATTTGCAATCTACATGTAATGATTGGCTGTCTATATGTCATGATTTGCTGTCTACATGTAATGATTTGCTGTCTAAATGTAATGATTTTCAGTCTACATGTAATGATTCGCAATCTACATGGAATGATTTGCTGTCTATATGTAACGATTTGCAATCTACATGTAATGATTTGCTGTCTATATGTAACAGTTTGCTGTTGATATGTAATGATTTGCAATTTACATGTAATGATTTGCTGTCTATATGTAATGATTTGTAATCTACATATGATTTGCTGTCTATATGTGATGATTTGTTGTCTATATGGAATGATTTGCTGTCTATATGTAATGATTTGCAATCTACATGGAATGATTTGTAATCTATATGTAATAATTCTCAGTCTACATGTAATGATTTGCTGTCCATATGTAATGATTTGCAGTCTATATTTTATTAATGTGTTGCCTTTATGTAATTTGCAATCTACATGTAATGATTTGCTGTTTATATGTAATGATTTTTCAGTCTATATGTAATGATTTTAATGGATTTAAACTATGCAGTGCCTAATTTGCAATCTATATGTAATGATTTTAACAGTTTTCAATTATGCAGGACCATAATTTGTAATCAATATGCAATGATTTTAATGGTTTTAAACTATGTGGTGCCTAATTTGAAAGCTATATGTAATGATTATCTATGCAGTGCCTGATTTGCTCAGTGACAGACTCGGCACACTTTTTAGTTCATCAAGTCTTGTGAAATTATAAATGATAATGATTTAAAAATTGAATGTAACATTACCTAAAGATATAAATCTAAACACATTTCTCTAAGGGCAAATCCTCTCTTTAACAGTGATAGTCATGCACTAACAATTAGTGGAAGTTTAGCAGAATTGGCCTTCATCATCTGATTAATGGTTATTTTCTAAAACTAGTAGATAAGGACTTCAACTGCATGTTTTTTGTTCCGCATAGCATCAAAATTAGCAACTAAATCTTTTTGAAATCTAGAAAATCCCTAGTTTTGAGAAATCAGTTATTCTAGGTCATATGTTCTTCCTAAAATGGCAGTTATAAACTTAAGCAATGAATGATCGTGTGAGTTATGGTATTTTAAGCACACAGTCTTGTTCCACACTCCTCTATTTTTTTTTGAAAATTTGATAATAATTACCTAAACTGGTTGATAGAATTGCACATTCTCATCTATATTATCAAATATCTTTAAAATACAATATTACAATTATCAAATGACCACATCAGAAACACATGCTGCTAAACACAAATCCTGATAAATGGTATACAAATTGTTACAGACAAGCTGAGACTGAATCGAATGGTTGCTTTAACCAAGCAATTAAGCTAATGACTTTCTTTATATTTGATTTCTAGATTTGCTTTGTGATCTTTTATAAATGATCGTTATCGATGTAAAAACTTTATTTTGGTAGTGTACAAACTTTATTTTTGGTAATGTACAAACTGTATTTTGGTATGGTACAAAACATTATTCTGATAGTGTACAAGCTTTATTTTGGTAGTATACAAACATTATTCTGATAGTGTGCTTCTGATAGTGCACAAACTTTATTTTGATAGTGTACAAACTTTATTATGATAGTGCACAAACTTTATTACGATACTGTACAAACTTTATTCTGATAATGTACAAACTTTATTTTGGCAGTAATCTGTATCTTAACCAGGTTCGTCATGAAAAGCATCAAAAAGATGTACAGTAAAAGGTTTGGCATCAAAAGCATCACCATAGAATAAACATTAATGTCTGCAATATGCAGTCCTCCTATCAAATGACACCCATGTATGTTTATGAGTTGCAGAGCTTTGGTGTGGTTGCAAGAAGCGTGATAGGAGAGACCAATGGGCAGTCAAAATGATGGATGTAAATTGTGTTTACTCTATGATTCCGGCCTCAAAATGCAAGGCCCTAACTATAAACCTGTTGTTTGTGAGAGAGAGAGAGAGAGAGAGAGAGAGAGAGAGAGAGAGAGATGGTCAGACTAACTAACAGACCAAATGAGAAACAGCCAGAAGCAGTGGTCAAATGAAAGGACAATTTTACTTACGACGTGAAAAGTTCATGGGCTATGGCACTGTAAACAAGACAAAGGCAAAGTTACGTGTTGCAGCATCTTTCTTAAAGATTGAAAGAAATGGTAAAGAACTACTTACATATGTGTTAAAATTCTCAACCTTATTTATACTATAAATAATGGTAAAATTATCTTTTCTCTTTGTTTTATACTAGAAGTTATGTAACAACAGAATTAAAATTATGAAAGATTATTACATTTTTTAAACAGTTTTCTCCTCTTTCCACCGTTAAAACAGTACATACATTCAAACACAAAATGGACTGCAAAAATATGGAAACAATACTGTAAAAATAAGACATAAATTTGGCAGAATGCTATGTCTTGAGCCTGCTTTACTGTGGAATAATACAAAACCTTGTAAAGTTGTTAGAGCAAGAAAAGTATCTCACTGTGACCTACCTCCACCCATGAAGTTTCATAACTGTACACAACAAAGAAACTGAGCTAAATGCAAAAACTTAATGTACTCACAGGAATGAAGTGTCACTGGGACCTGCTTTTCTAAGGCAAGTTCTTTAATCCAAGATTAATAAACACATCGATTTTCATCACTGAGACAAATGCATTAACTTTATGTTATTTTGCTATACCAACAATGATCCTTATGATACAATGATATTGGAAAACTGATTCCTATGTCTCTTTGAAATAAAAAGTAGTATTTCTACACAACTCACTCTGTAGGGAAAGGAATGGGCTGCAGAAGACTACCTAGGACAAATCTCCAGTCATGGTAAGATGCCCTGAAATATAAATTGACTTGAGTGGATACTTGAGAATGCTGTGGCTGTCATAAACAGGGAATCTTGATAGCAAACAAATCAGCTTATACAAATTATACTATATTCTTGTCTCATAGTCTGACACCATCGGCTGCATTACAGTGAAATCTCTCTAGAAAGAGACCTCATGAAACTAAATTTCCAAATCAAGTGGTCCATCCTGATGCTTCACTTCTTTTTTTTAATCAACTTTAAACCAAAACCTCTCTGTTCTGAAAACCGAAAGAAATGCCAACCTTAAACTAAAATAAACACAAAAAATGAAATTTTTTGATTTAGTGTGACCAGCAAATTGTCTTCAAACATCTGTGAGCCATACAGAGTAAAATTAACCCATCAAAGAAATGCTTGATGATGATGTGCGTCCATCAGTGTCGATGAGGACCATTTAATGTCATTGGTTCACTGGGGGTGGGTCCGGAGATGGCTGATCAGTCCAATCCGGGCCCGGAAGAGTCTGTTGCAGTGGGGACATGGATGTACAGGTTGCTGACTGGGACTTGCAGAACTGCTGTTCCTGGATTTGTGCAGAGCATGTTTTCCAGCTGCGTCCACCAGTCTTTTCTGCTCAAAGGCTGCTGCACTGGCATTGACTTGACTGCGCCAAGCAGATCGATCAGCAGCAACACTCTCCCAGCTGTCAGGGTCAATGTCAAAGTTCTTCAGCGAGGCCTTGAGAGTGTCCTTGTACCTCTTCTTTTTACCACCGTGAAATTTCTTGCCTTGCTGTAGCTCTCCATAGAACACCTTCTTGGGTAGGCATTCTTCTGGCATGTGGACAACATGGCCAGCCCATCGGAGTTGTGCCTTGCACAGCATGGTGTGGATGCTTGTCATGCCGAACTGAGTGTGCACCTGTGTTCAGCACCTTGTCCTGCCATCTGATCCTCAGCAGTTTTCTCAGGGAGCTCAGGTAGAAGTGGTTCAGTTTTTTAATATGGCAGCTACACAGTCCATGTCTCGCAAGCATAGAGGAGGGTGGGCAGAACGACCGCTGCATAGACTTTGAGTTTAGTGGCAAAGCTTGATGCCTCTCCTATCCCAGAGATCTAAGCAGAGACTGCCATATGCTATGCTGGCTTTGGCAATCTTGGTGTTGACCTCATCATCTATGTGGACTGCTTGTAAGAGAGTGCTGCCGAGGTATGTGAACATGTCCACATTTTGAGCTTTTGGCCACTGACAGTGATGGATGATTCCAGGTAATCTTTTCCAGGAACTGGCTGATGCAGAACCTCGGTCATACTGGTGGAAATGGTGAGTTCGAAGTTGGTGCACACTGCGGAAAATAGGTCCATGCTCTGTTGCATGCCTGCCTCTGTGCTGGAGTTAAGGGCACAGTCATCTGCAAACAGGAAGTCACGAATGTTCTTAACTTAGACTTTGGTTTTGACTTGAAGCCTCCTCAGGTTGAACAACTTCCCATCCAGATGGTATCAGAGAATGACTCCCACATCACTGTCCTTGAAAGCACCCATCAGCATGGCAGAGAACATGAGGCTGAAGAGAGTGGGTGCCAAGATGCATCCTTGTTTCACACCATTTGTAACGGCAAAGGGTTCGGAACAGTTACCCTGGTCCAGGACTCTGGCAAGCATGCCATCATGAAATTGCTTCACCATTTCAATAAAGACTTCTGGACATCCAGATCTGGCCATGATCTTCCAAAGGCCTTCCCGGCCGAACGTGCTGAATGCCTTAATCAGGTCCACAAATGTGGTGCATAGCTTGACATTTTGTTCCTGACACTTTTCTTGCATCTGCCTGGCAGCAAAGATCATGTCGATGGTGCCTCTCTCCTTTCTGAAGCCACACTAACTTTCTGGCAGTAGGCCATGATGAAGGTGCTCTGTCAGTTTGTTCAGCAGTAGCCTGGCGAGGACCTTGCCTGCGATGCAGAGTAGAAAGATTCCTCTATGGTTGTCACAGGATTGGCAATTTCCTTTGCATTTGTAAATGTGGATGATGGATGCATCTCTGAATTCCTGGGGTATGTGTTTCTGCTTCCACATGCCACAAAACATCTGTTAGTCTTTCAACTAGCTTAGGCCCACCAGACTTGTAGATCTCAGCTGGGATGGAGTCTGCTCCTGGAGCTTTCCCACTAGACAGGAGCTCAATGGCCTTATGAGTTTCCAGTACTGTTGGAGGGTCAGCAAATCTCTCATTGATCTCCACCTGGGGTAGACTGTTGATCGCTTCAATGTTGATGAAGAGGGTCGGTTGAGGACACCGTCAAAGTGTTCTGCCCAGTGATCCAGTATCTTCCTCTTCTTGGTTATAAGCGTGCTGCCATCGGAGCTCAAGAGTGGGGCTGTGCCTGATGTTACTGGGCCATAAACATCATGAAGAGCACTATAGAAATTCTTCATGCTGTGACTGTCATCAAATGACTGAATATCATCAGCCTTTCAGCTCAGCCATGTGTCCTGCATCTCGCGCAGTTTCTTCTGCATAGCTCAGCAGACTCTGCTGAAGGCATCTTTCTTTGCAGCGGACTTGGGGTCGATGCTGTGTGCACGATGGAGATGATGCTCCTCCTCTAGCAGGGACTGTATTTCTTCACAGTTCTCATCAAACCAGTCTTGGTGCTTTCGCACAGTGATGCCAAGGGTTTCAGATGCAGTAGAGTACACCAGCTGTTTGAAGGCTGCCCAGCATTGCTCTACGTCATTGGTATCAGAGTCTGTGGTTTCCAGCTGGCTTGTCAGAGCTTCAGACAGAGCTTGCTCAGTGTTGCAGACTTTCTGCCTGGAGATGTTGGGGCACTTTGGGACTTTAAATCCCTGTGGATGTCTTAAAGGTTGATTTCTAAGATTCATCTTGGATATCAGCAGCCTGTGGTCTGTCCAGCAGTCAGCACCACACATGGCTTTGGACTAAGATGTAGTCGATCAGATGCCAATGCTCAGACCATGGGTGCATCCAAGTTGTTTTGTTACGGTTGGGCAGATGGAAGATGGTGTTTGTGATCAGGAGATCATATGTTGCGCACATCCTCAAGAGCAGATGTCCATTGCTGTTGCCAATGCCATGTCTACAAATAACTCCCCCACGCGAGATGTGGTCCGCGCCAACTCTGGCATTAAAATCACCAAGAATGATCAGCTTGTCTGACTTTGGTACTGAAACAATCAGAACTTCCAGATCCTGGCAGAATTTGTCTTTGGCTTCCTCTGAGTTGGCCATGGTTGGTTCAAAAACACTAATGAGTGTGGCTTGCTTTTTTCCAGGTAAGGGTAGTTTCAGCATTATTAGCTGGTCATTAATTCCCTTTGGTAAGCTGAAGAGCTTATTCACCAGACTTGACTGGACAGTGAAACCATCTCCAGACTCACGACGTTCATCGGTACCACATCCACTCCAGAAAAAGGTGTAGCCAGCTCCAACTTCAGTCAATTGGCCCTCATCGGCCATGCGAGTTTCATTCAGGGCTGCTGTCTCTATCTTGTAGCGAGCAAGTTCTCTTGCAATCAGGGCAGTTCTTCTCTCTGGTCTGTCAGCCTCTGCACAATCCAGCAGAGTGCGTATGTTCCACGCACCAAGAGTGAGGGGAACCTTTCAGATTTTCTTTGATTTAGTGTGACCAGCAAATTGTCTCCAAACATCTGTGAGCCATATAGAGTAAAATTAACCCATCAAAGAAATGCTTACAGATGCAGTGAAATTCAAAATATCACAAAATACCAGTTTTAAAATTGACTGGTTATCTGTGGGTTTTTTCAATACATAAACCTGTATTTAAAACAATACCTGATCACATCAACTTTAGTTGAAAACAAGGAACGTACTAAGCAACTAAGAATCCATAAAAAATAGAACTTGTTCATGTCACAAGTAATTTCCAGGGTCATGCATGCATAGCTAATCCTCCTGAAGTGAAGTGTGAGTAATTTTGGCTAACAAAAGACACATCCTCTCACTTTTCACATGGGCATTCAATTTCTTCACCAGATCAAAACTAATTATTAACCTTAACAACAGCTGAGATAATTTATTTTGACTACTTAAGAAACCAAAACTGTTAGTGATGGGTGAATCATAATGGGCCCAGCTTACTACAATTAGCTACACAAGGTCTTTGCTTACTACACAAAGAACTTGTGTTGGAGAACCAAATGTTGGAGAATGGGCATTCAGGGGCTATAACTCCTCTGAACGATGATGTGGAAAACTGGAACTCCAAAACATTCATGGTCTACTCAACATAAAGCTGCATGACAACTCTGCTTGAAATCCAGCAATCCTTAATGTAGTGTTTGCTAGCAGGAGAGAAAACTAGGAGCAACAAGTCCTGTAAGTTAAGTTGTGGAATGCTAGAAATCAAACTAATTCAGAATTATATCAGTATTAAGGTGCATGTTAAATTTTATTCAATTTAAAAACCCTTAGTCAAGCTATGCTGCAGATAAGTAGAAAAGGAAATCAGGAGATATAACTCCTCTAAATAATGTTGAATGTTGAAACCCAAGTTATTTAAAAGTCAATGCTAAGTAACTATAAGGGAAAGACGACCATTCAACACAAAGTACTTTCAAGATGTTTAATAAATTCAGCCAACATATTTTCCATGACTCATAAACATTTCATTTTTTGCAATAGGAATACATATTTGGTACCATTGTAAAGAAGACAGATTCAGTTCTATGAAAATATGCTTATAAACAAATTTTTTCTTATGCTGGAGATTACACAAGTAAATCAAAAGCCAAGCTAAATTTCATTGTATTAAATCAAAAATATTAAATAAAGCATTTAAAGAGTAGTATATGATTTGTTTCTGATCCACTGTCATGTTCTCACAAATCATGGCTTGAGTAAATGAAACATTATCTCACATTTCAATGAAAGCCACATGGGTAACAACATTAATTCTACAGGTGTTAAAAAACTACAACAGACAAGGTTTAATGTTTTTTCTTTAGCGGAAATTAATATGAATAAAAACAGCTTTGGCTTTGATTGCACCAGATTAATGTAAGAAAAGTCCAAGACATTCTTTGGTCAGCATATCATTTACTTGTATCAACAATGAAATGAAGGTAGCATTTTACCAAGACAAACCTGTCACAAGAATAATTCCTTTCAAAAAAGGGAGTTTCACACTTTTAGACCAATAGAGCTCATCTCTACCAAAAATCAAAACTCCCATCAAAATATAAAGGTTATAATTCACCTATATTTTTGATGAGTCATAAGTCCAAGCACCTTTGTGTTTCCTAAGTCTCTCTCTCTCTCACACTAGGTGTGAATTCCTACCTATAAATCTTGCCATTTCCAAAAACACACAGTCACTACAGAACATTTGAAAATATTCAAGTAGTATTCAAGATTCATCAAATAAAGCTGTTTCACCTACTCATTCAGAAAATGTATCAATGTTACATTTCCGGCCCTGACTTAGTTCACTGATGAAATTCAGGTGAAGTACACCTCAGTGAGCTCAAGTCTTCAAATTACTCATTGTCATCCCTACTGCCAACAATACCACTCCATTCTTCTTGCAAACATTCCCTCTCTTCTTTATGTGTACTTACAAGAAAAGAATTTCTATATTTTCGATTATTTTGTCCCCAGACAATCCTGACTATCTTCATCAAAGTCTTCCATTTTGGATGGACTTCGGTGACTGAAGATGTAAATTTATTGATAAAAAAAACAAACATTTTTGCGAAAAACCTACCTTAACGTCTGAATGTATCCAAAATTGTGTGCAAATGAATCATCTTATGAAATAATTATTTACTCATGGCAGTGACCAATTAGAAAACAAATCATCAAAACGTGACATGTACATGAGACCAAAATACCAGTCTGCAGTGCTGAGCTGGAATTATTCCTGGACCACTTTACTAGTCTGCAATGTTGAAAGGGTTATGATCTCAACAAAATAACGCTATATGCCTCATCTGTCTGAAATCCAACAATGGTGAAGTTACGCTGCAGATACCAAAGTCATGAAGATGGACAATCTGAATGCATAACTAAAAAAAATGATCTTGCAGAATGCTGGAAACTAAGCAATTTAAGGCCTAAATATAAGGCTGCATGCTGAATTCAGATAAAATCCATCAAACCTTAGTAAAGTTATACCACAGAAACAAAAGTCAGCAGTGTAGGCAATTAGGGGGCATAACTTCCATAAATGATGTTGTGGAATGCTAAAATTCTAACTCATTCGGGGTCTCATGAAAACACAATGCAATGTGGATGAATTTAAATCACTGTTCTGGCACAGTGAAGCTGTAGAAAGTTTGGAGGATGCAGAAAGTTTCATCAATATGAAGTCGCACAACAAATCTGGTTCAAATCCATCAAAGCATAGTAAAGTTATCTGCAGAAACCAAAACGCGGACATACAGACATGGACATGATTACTATTGGGCTCTACCAACATTATTTTCTGGAGTTCCTAATAACATGTTTAGTAATAGAGCATATTTGTGGTAGATGAAATTAAACTTTATAGAAAATCCTGTACAATCCTGAACAATCTACTGCAAGTCACTGTGGGGCCAACTAGTACCCTTTTATCATTTGAAAATTAATTAAAGGACTTCTTAGGTTAATATCTCCAAGTATAACATGGTACCAATCATGGCTATAATGACTTGAAAATTAATTAAAGAACTTCTTAGGTTAACATTCCAAGTATAACACAGTACAATCATGGCTATAATGACTTCAGAGAAAACAGCACCAGTGTTTAAAGTATTTCCTGTCGAGTCTCTGCTGTAATCTATTACAAATTTTACTTCTTAGCGAATTTGGAATTTCTTCACCAAACAAAATAATGTAACATTACATGTGTAACAATCATCTATCATATGGTGTAGATGTCTCTACATAAACCAACATTGTTCTTACTTCTGCAAAGGTTATTTTTGGAAGCAATGGCAACTTAGTTGGTAGAATGTTTGACTTGTAATCCAGGGGTTGCAGGTCTGGATGACTGCCTCCATGTGTCCTTGGGAAAGGCACTTAACTCCCATTTCTTTGGCATGATATTGATAATAATGTGTTAAATGTGCCATTAAAATCAACAAAAATAAATTAAAGTTACTACTTATTGAAACTTTAGATTACAGCAGAAATTGGTAGATCTCTTAATTGGTTTCACTGGTCAGCTGATTTAGCTTGCAATGAACATTAATTCTTTCATCTGCATGGAGGCACTTGATCATGTTCTTCTGGCTCGCTTCATATGCAAGAACCAATCTGAAACAATGTTGATCAATGACCCTTGGCTAGTGAGGATCAGTAGACTAACAGCAAATTTGGGTTTACAGTGTTTGTAGTTGGGATATACATTATTCACTGGTAAATATCATTCAATCATACGTACATGGTCTCCATCATGCTGATGTAGCCAAGGAGCTTTCTCTCCCATTCTAAAGGGTCCCACTGACTCGATGCTAGATTGTCCTGCATTACTCTGCAGTAAAATAAAACATCATTTTATCACAAGGAGCGATACGAATACATTGATTTCTCAAATTTTTCTAAAACTAATTATTGCTTCAATTTTTTCTAAAACTAATTCTTGCTTTCAAATACCTTATGAGTGGAAATAACAGTAATTCACTGCATAATGGTGAGAACCTTTCCCTAGTGTTTGAGTGGAAGCAACATTTTGCAAATCCATTTGAACTTAATCTTGATGTACTTGTCATACATGATTCTGGGGGATATTTTCAGTTTTCATTTCATTTTGGTGAATGGAACATGTAACAGGGGTACATTTTCAGCTTTCATTTCATTTTGGTGAATGGAACATGTAACAGGGGTATATTTTCAGCTTTCATTTCATTTTGGTGAATGGAACATGTAACAGGGTGATCAATGTTTCTAGTATGTTAAACAAATCCTTCTTTCTTGTATATTAAGAACCTGAAATAGTGACTGGTCTAGCTATTTTATGTCCATCATTTAAAATCTTGCAAACAACGTGAATTGATCCTTCAAACATAATGGACACTTTTCCAATTAGTACATATTTCCATCAATCCCTGCCCTACTTTGAAGAGGCTGCAATAAAATATCTATAGTCAAAATAACTAGAGTTGCAGTTATACTAGTTGTGACCATTATAATACTAATGGCTTGGAAGGCTGAAGTGATACTAATGTCCATACAATCAGATGGAAGAAGACAATTCGAGAAATACGACTAATCATGGTCCATTTTGGTATTGTCAAGATACCGAGATAGGACTAATCATGGTCCATTTTGCTATTGTAATGATACAGAGATAGGAATAATCATGGTCCATTTTGCTACTGTAAAGATACTGAGATAGGACTAATCATGGTCCATTTTGTTATTGTAAACATACAGAGACAGGACTAATCGTGGTCCATCTTGCTATTGTAAACATACGGAGATAGGACTAATCATGGTCCATTGTGCTATTGAAAACATCCACCTCTAAATAATCTTTTGTATATTTTCTGAAGTTTTGTTTCTTGTACATCACACAAGAATTTAAATTAACAACATTAATGGAGGCCTAACTGTGAAGATTTCCTTTCATAAGCATTTTCAACTAGTGTTTCAAATACTGCAGTCAGTGGAACAATAACAAATAATATCATTTACCTAAATCTTATTTGTCTTCATTGACACATACAATTGCCTTGGATCAATACATAGTTACTGTTTCCAGGAAGATCATACAATTTGTTACTATTATTAGCAATACAAACCACATTTCATGAAATAGAATGGAATCTATTTCATAGCCATACTATTATTAGTAATACAAACTATATTTCATGACATAGAACAGTCACAATTTCATGAAATAGAATGGACACTATTTTCATAGCCATGCTATTACTAGTAATACAAACTACATTTCATGAAACAGAATGGACACTATTTTCATAGCCATGCTATTACTAGTAATACAAACTACATTTCACAAAATAGAACGGTCACTATTTCATGAAATAAAATAGACACTATTTTCATAGCCATGCTATTGCTAGTAATACTAACTACATTTCATGAAATAGAATGGACACTATTTTCACAGCCATGCTATTACTAGTAATACCAACTACATTTCACAAAATAGAACAGTCACTATTTCATGAAATAGAATGGACACTATTTCATAACCATACTATTACTAGTAATACAAACTACATTTCATGAAATAGAATTGACACTGTTTCATAGCCATGCTATTAGTATAATACAAATTACATTTCACAAAATAGAATGGACACTATTTCATAGCCATACTATTACTAGTAATACAAACTACATTTCATGAAATAGAATGGACACTATTTCATAGCCATACTATTACTAGTAATACAAACTACACTTCATGAAACATAGAATTTACACTATTTTCATACCCATGCTATTACTATTAATACAAACTACATTTCATGAAATAGAGTGGACACTATTTCATGAAATAGAATGGACACTGTTCCATGAAATAGAAAGGGCACAATTTCATGAAACAGAATGGACACTATTTCATGAAATAGAATGGACGCTATTCCATGAAACAGAATGGACACTACATTTCATGCATTGAATTGACACTACATTTCATGAAACAGAATGGACACTATTCCATGAAACAGAATGGACATTATTTCATAAAAAAATAGAATGGACACTATTTCATAGGCATATTTGGATTAAGATCCCTCCAAGTCCCCCAAAAACAAACAACAACAAAACTAATGTATGAAATAAGGGTTATCCCAAAATAGTTTTGTGGTCTTTCCAGCAATCTTTGTGAAAATTCTGGATAATGTAGGAATGAATTGTTCAAAAAGTTGGAAAATGGTTGACATACAATTTAAGCTTGCATAATGGTCACCTTCCTTTTCCACCTGACATATTCAGCCTAATTTTCTATCTAACTGATGACTGCTTTAAAGCAGAATCAATGAAAAAGATCAGAAATGAATATGCCATCTTCATTTCAAACACAGTCCTCTGCAGTCAAAGTGCTTGGCAAATACGTACACTTTCACTAGAAGAGAACACCATAAGCTGTGTAAGAACTAATTACACTGGAAAGAAAGAATAAATAAAGAGGTAAAAAAATCCTTTAAGTTATGATGTCATAAAAAAAATGTTTATAAGAAACCAAAGACATAAGAGTACAGTGAACACCACATTATATTCCACCCCATTTTATAGTCCTCCATGTAGGCACTGGTAGGGCATGGTAGGTTGGACACAATAGGTCTCAGTGACCTGGACCTCTGGTCAAGGAATGTGGTCTTGAACTACAGTTATTGTGCAGAAACCATTATTTTCTTTAATATTAGACTTTATCCTGACCTCTGGCTTTTAGACCCAGAATCTACAGGTTTCTGTATTACACTGAGTGCAAGCCATTCACAAAGTTTAGTCAAGGAACTTACTCTATAATAAAAGTTATTCTATGAAAGCCCTTTATCTTTACACCACAATGCCTTTGACCTTTGACCTTTAAACCACCAAATCAATAGACCTCTTCCATACCTTAAGTGCAAGCCTTCCACAAACTTTGCTCAAGACATAAGGTCTAGAACTAAAGTTTTTGTGCAAAAAGAATTGTCTTCTTTCAGTAGTGACCTTGCCCTTTGATCTGAAAATGAATATGCTCCATTCTTATCATATAAGCAAATCATCCACAAATTTGGGTGACAGTACTTGGTTGCTAACTGAAATTTTTGTGCAGGACCATTTTTCTTCACTTAGTTACAGTGCCTACAACTACTCATTCCTTACACCAAATGCAAGCTATCCAAAATGTTTGGTCCAGTTCCATGATTTAGAACCAATGTTAATGTATAGAAATCATTTTTCTCCTTTCAGTCACAGTTACCTTGACCTTTGACCTTTTCCACTCAATATCAATAATGTTCTTCCTTACCTGAAATGCAGGTCATGCACTAAATTGAGTCTCTATAGGTAGTGGAGAACTCAAGTTATTGTGCATAAACTTTTTTATTCTTTCAGTCACAGTGACCTTTGATTCCCAAATCAATAGTATTCTTCCTTACCCCTTGTGCAAGTCTTTACAAAGTCTGGTCACTGTAGATGGTCGACAACTCAGATTATTGTGTGGAAACAAAACATGGATAAGGTAGGCGTATCAAAATTCAGGCTTCATTTACTAAAAGTAGGAAACATCAAGGAGATTGCCAAAGAAAAAGAAGAGGAAAATGTAGGATCATTTGAAAAACTCCGGTCTTACAACCAACAAAGTATCAACTACATAAGACAGTGTATCAGCACGTAAGCATGACAACATTATTCCATGTAATCCAACCAGATAAAAGCTATTACTGAAACTTGATCGTAACTTTTCATATCTATTGTACCTATGAAGTTTCCATTACACTCTATCAAAAGGTTCCATTACATTGTATCAAAAGGTTTCTTTACCTTGGATCAAAGGTTCCATTACACTGTATCAAAAGGTTTCTTTACCTTGGATCAAAAGCTTCCATTACACTGTATCAAAAGGTTTCTTTATGCTGTATCAAATGGTTCCATGACATTGTGTCAAATAATTCTGCCGCAAGTCATGTTTATGATTATCCCAAAAGTTTCCTCAAGTTACAGTGTCTTTTGATAACAGTATGTACAGCAGTTGCTGTGTAAGTTGGTTTTTAACACAGTGATGAAAAATTAATGAAAAGTTTATGAAACATGTTTGCCTCAAAAAGCAAAATTTGGATTAATTTAAAAGGTTTGGGAATTAAAGTCCTGACAAAATCTTGAAACTTTGTTGAATAAAACCTGGGAAAGTAGGTCAAAGCAAAACAGAGTTCAGCTGTGCAACAAACCTTTATCACCAAGTTTCACCAACATTGCAGGCAATGGTCTAAATAGGTGTATTGAAATAAGGCTTAGGACACAAAAATTGGCATACAGAATCACATAGACACAAATACTGGTAGACATGAAAATCCATATAAATCCCACAGACTAAAGCATACATATACAGAATAGTCTGTACCTCCCTCACTTCATAAAACCCATAAAAATCCTACTAAAGCATACATCGTTATGTATATTTAATTTGTATTTTATCTATATTGTGACTGACCTTTGTCCATTACTGCGGGTAGGAGTTTGGGCCTACCTGACTAATGTCTTTTTTTATATGTAAACAATGTATTACATCTATGATTGTAGATTATAGTTAAAGTTTATTATTTTTTTGTAGAGAAACATGTTTACTTGGAATTTACTTCAGGTCATTGGTTTTCCTCTTAGGAATTCCATGTCTACCTGATTTCTGCCACGTTCTAAATTACTGAAGTTTTAGACCTAAAACAAAATGCATTTTTCCAGTTGGCCAACTGTCCGTTTCCCTGACAACCCTAGCACCCACCCACCCCCGCTGAGAAAATGAATTCCCAAATTGGTTTGTGCATCTAACTGAGGCAGTCTGGCCCAGTACTTTGAAACACATAGTACATTCTATATATACTAATCATTATAATATATATATATATATATATATATATATATATATATTTTTTTAACTACCTACCGACGCTAATTTTTAAAACAGCACCAAAGGAAACACACATATTTTTTTTTTGCCAAATAGACCTGATCTTGTTTATCACATAGAATGTTCTGAAAATGAACTAAAGACCCTAATCCTGGTCCTCTGATTGTGTCTTAGGTTTCTATATTAAGCTTGTTTACATCAGAATTATTTATACCTTATCTTAACACTCTTAAGTGGAATTAGTCTTGTAGTTGTGTTCAGTTTTAATTTGAGAGGATTTGTTTATTTAAATTATTCACTGGAATTGCAAAGTGATCATTAATGCTTTCAGCCTAAATCACTATTTTGGGATTATTGTGAAATCATTTAGAGACAATCTGAATTATATCATTGTGATACATCATGACTAGTTCACACATCAACATTATTCCAAAATACTGGTACATAAGCATTTTCAAGATTGGAATTCAATTGGAATATTCTATACTTCTGGACATGTGATAGAACTTTCAGTGCTATTTGGGATTTAATTCACATACTGTTAAGTTCTTTTAAATTTTCATTTTTGTATTTAAGAGAAATAAATTATTTGTTTGAATTTTACTAAGCTTATTGGTTTTTGCTCTTTTCTGTTACTTAGTTTAAGACCATAGAGTCGTAACAATTTATACAGCATAACTTACGCTTTCCTCTCTTCATAAAATCCATATATTGCAGCCAGGCAGACTGCTACAAGATTTGGTAGGACTCTCGGATGAGGACATGCACTTGCTGGACCATGCATGCTGGGAAAAAAAAACAACAACAGATCAATAAATAGCTTGAAATAAATATACAGTAAATAAATCTATGAATAAGGAGTTTGTATTAATAGTGAAAATAAGCAAGACTTTGCATGAAGTTCCAAGCTCTTCAATAAAAGCAGACATATTAAGCCAAGTCTCTGAAAAATGTAAACCTACCTTGCAGTTTAAAAACTGGCACTGAAATATGTATATCCAGCATTTTATTAAAACAATGGTACTAAAAGATGTACACAGAGCAAAGTGAAAATAAAGGTACTGCAAGTGCATAATGTACATTAAAAAGTATTATCTGGTGTTATGTACTATTATAGAAAGGAACAAAGAAAACAAGACCCAAGTAGGGTAAGACCAGTCGCCTGACTGACATCAGCCTAACAGCCAAATACATTTATAGTTGGAAACAATATCCAAGTCTTGACAATGCTGTGACAACGGCATATTATGAACACAATGTTTCAAGCTTTCTCAATTATCTACTTCCAAATCCGAAGGCATATCAGCACCATTTGTCCAATACTACAATGCCAGGACCCTTCTGTGTCAAAGTTAGTCAAATTCTGTTCTGTATTTTTATTATAGATGAAGTTGTGCAAATTTCTTCTACTTTTTGGCAGTCATATTTGATGGTTGAATGGCATCCTTTAAATAAATCTGAAATCATTTAAGTTTAAACATTTTCTATAAAATTTGGTTAATTCTGTTCAGTGGTTAATTAGATGAAATTTTTAGCAACAGTGACCATATCTGATTAGTGACTGGAATCTGATGTCAAGCTGGAAAACATGCACTGAAAAGTCCAGAAGTGTGATTCAGGACTGGTGCAGGATTGGTAAACATCACGGTCAACTCAAAAGTCTGTAAAGTTTATATGAATCTTAATTACCTCCAATACAGTTTCACAAACTGCAGTTCCAAATCCTACTGAACTCAAATGGTAGTATCTCTCAACTTGACGTAGTAATCCTTACAACAATTATTAAATCTCATCACCAAATGACATACTCAAATCAACACATGTCTATTAAATGTAATTGTACCTTTCTGCTTTTTTGGCCAAGAATCTAAATATTTCATTTCATTAGTCTGTACTATTAAAACTTTTCAAGAGGTTTACTGTCTGTTTCTACTTGACCTATCGCTTGCTGAACACTATTTGTAAAATAAATGTAAAACAATAAGCAAAAGCTTCATAATGCAAACATTTTTATCACAAAATAAATGCAGCTAATTCCTCTAAATCTAATAAGAAACTCCGATCCAGATCAAACATGGACATGCTATTACCTGGATTTTATCGTAAATAATTGTATTTCATAATTTTTCCTTTTATTCCATAAATCCATACTTTAAGCGTCATTTCCATAAGACTTACGGCAAAACCATAAGAGTTGGCAGGTCTGAATAAAAAAATTCCCATGGACTACGTTCTTTATTAAAAAATATTCATTAAGAATATTCAGGGGTAGAAAAACTTTTAAAACCCATGGTTTTCTCTGGGCAACCAGATCTGAAAAACTGGTTGCCCATAGATTTTTCTGGTTGCCCCACAAACTGCTGCAAGTGCCCCCAGGACTGCTGTAATCGAAATTATTCAACAACTTTTGTTACACGCGCAAGTCAGTCCTAACTGAATACAATGCTTGTAACTCACCACTAGTCCTGCTATATGGAAAGTGTCACAAATGTTTACACTCATTTAGTCTGTTTGAGATGTACAGAAGTTAAACTTTTAAAATCAATAAATTTCCTTGTTTGACAGTGTTTTGTAGTCCAATAAAACAGCCCCTGAATCTGTTATGTTATCAGTGTGTCTCCACCAATCAATACAAATACAAGTTTGGGAACTGATTTATCAAACTAGGCATCTTGTTGTTATGGTTCAAATAATCACAAATCTGATGTTATTATTCCTGTGTCTAAAGCGTCAAGTTCATGTAAACTTTCCAATTGGGATTTCTGCTTATCCAGTACTCAGCTAGCCAATATAGTATGCAAAAACAATATATTGGTTTGATTGTTTATACAAATTCCTTTAGCTAAAGTTAGCAAACAGAAACAAACGTCACATCCTCTACAGCATTTACCCATTTCTTCAAACGACTGATGGAAAATTGTACTGTTATATCATCAGCATTCAGCTGGTCAAAGCAAACGTGCAAGACAAAGATAAGCATTCGAAAGTCTTGTTTCTTTATGAGTTCACCCCGAGAGGCATGTATTATAGAATGTGATGACCTAATCTGATAACGAACAGCCAACACATGTAAATCAGCATAACTTCTTTCCTCCTGAAATCTCCCAACACTCTACTATATGGAGGTAATTCAGGCACCTGGCATAGCTACTCAAAAGGACAATTTATCTATCAAATGTTTGTTGGCTAGAAAAAAAAACAAAAAAATGCCATCACAATTCCTAACATGATTGTATTTTACATGTTTCTATGTTGTCTAACAGGGATTTTCACACTGCAAATAACAGTTGCCCAGCAATAATTTTTGGCTGCCCTGTACTCCCAGGCAATGAATTTTTCTACCCGTGATTTTAATAAATATTGCCCACAATACAGTAACAATCACTGCACAGGCTAGGAACAGCCAACTGCCACAATGCCTAACATTTCCACATCATCATGTTCAATAAGCCAGAGCACACATTTGCAAGTCAGCTTCGCTGCTCCTATTTCAACTGAATTCATACTTTAATCAGAGATACTGTGATACCCTCTGTCTATAAATGTTTCTCCCCCTAACATGATGAGTATCTTTTATTCATTTGCAAAGATGCTTATATAGCTTTCAGTATTTTGCAATTGTCACCGACTTGCAACTTAATCAACTGCCTCTTCTTTTTCTACTTCATTTTAACTCTCATACCCGTTAAATTGAACTCGATGCATACCTGTCATTCAGATATGTTTCTCCTATATTCAAAACAAACATATTCACCACATGATAGGCAACATTGTCACAAAAGTGTAATAAATTAATGGACAGCTTGCCTCCAGTAGTCAATGTAAACATATCATGCAAAAAATAAATTCAGACTAGAGTGATCGTGGCAAAGAAATGTCACAAGAACATAGTATTACGAATACAAAGTGAAAATTTAAAAAGAACTTACAGTATTGTTAATTAAATCACAGATAGTCTTAAACATTCTACCAAGTCCAAATGTATAGTTCCAACTGAATTCCAGTGGTGTTCCAAATAAATTCCAATACTGAATGCATTGATGTGCCTGAATCCTTAATGTGATAATGTTCCAATGGCCTGGAATGTGGCAATGTGTTAACAGTCTTTTGATATATCATATGCATGTAATGCAAAATGTTCTTGACTAAATTCACTATAATTCCAAATTAATGTTCTAGTCCAAGATTATTGAACACATTCTAATTCCAGTGAATAATATTTTGAATAAATAAATCCACCCAAAGTAAAACTGAACACAGCAATAAGACTGATTCAGCTTCTAATGTTAAGGCAATAATCAATAATCCTAATGTAAACAAGTTTATATACCCCTCCACTTGACCTAGGTCGCAATTACTATTTTCTGGAAATATTGTCAGCTTAATGGGAAATTTCCTATCTGGAACTTTCTAAGGTCAGAATCAAGATTATCTTTAAGTCAAACTGTAGTAAACATGTTTACAATTACTAATGATCTGAGCATTTAATCTATACTCATAGAGAAATATTAGCTATGTATTATGTTGTTTGCAAAATAAAAATGTCACTGGTCAGATAAACCATTAACTTGAATTTGGAGAAAGGTCAAGTATAAAATACAAATATAAATAACACAGAATCATTGAGAAAAGCCAACAGAAAATACAAATTAAATATACATAACAAGAGCAAGAGGACTGGTGAGCAGTTCACTTTTGTAAATATACTCCTTCTTCCACTGCATCCAACCCATACCCCATGATGGAGATGAATCTATAGACAAAATACACACATAATTCTCCTTAAATAATTTCAGTACATGACTTGACAAATTTGAACCCAACCCCAGTAACAAATTTTGGATCAGACAAAACAAGCAGAGACCTCAAAATCATTCAATGTAGTCAGAGAGTCATGGCTGTTTTATGTGCATTACTGTTTATGCAAATGGCCCCGGATTCCAGGTAACTGTCTAACTTTACTGGTGTCACTGGGCGTTTCTGTTCCTCTTTAAGTGGTGCCAAAATTTGTGGAACACTGCCGAACCACTCATCAGACTGTCAATAGAGTTTTATATACATCATTTTTTGATGCAAAAGGCTCAGTCATCCAGGTACTTGTGCCTGACTCCTGGTGTCACTGAACATTTTTCTACCTTTAAGGTGTTGCTAATAGTTCTGAAACACCGCTGAACCACTCATCCATGCTCCAGTACCTGGGTATCCATCTAGTCATTACAATGCAACAGGACATAAATCCACTGTCATGACAAACTTCTTGGAAGAGCACAGCATCCAAACTTCACTGCATCCTCCATACAGCCCTCAGTATATAAATCCACTGTCATGACAAACTTCCTTGAAGAGCACAGCATCCAAATTTCACTGCATCCTCCATACAGCCCTCAGTACATAAATCCAATGTCATGACAAACTTCCTGGAAGAGTACAGCATCCAAACTTCAATGCATTCTCCATACAGCCTTCATTTAGCTGCAAGTGATTTTTTTGCTGAATCATGTTAGAAACTGTGCAGATGTGCATGGTGAGTACTTTGAGGGGAAGCACTGATTTAATGTTCACTAATAAAGAACTTTTGTTGTATAGTGCCCTAATATTCATGACTTTGTAAATAATCCTTGTACTGTTTCACAGTAAAAAAAAAAAAAAATGCAAGAGTAACAACGGTTACAAAATTCTTTCATTTAGTTGCAAGTCAAATGGGCAATAACTGTAACAGGGAAGCATAAAGATTTGTCAATATCCTTAGAAAATAACCATAATAGTGCAATTTCACAATTATCAATAAACAAGAGTTCCTCAAAAGGACTGACCTTCTACAGCCTAAAAAGAATTTCCGGGAATCCCAGACAAGTCCATTTTCTTCTTTTTAACTGTAGAGTGCTTTAACTATTTCTGATATTTCTGAGCAGTATAAAAATTATCATTGTGATATTTCTGAGCAGTATAAAAATTGTCATTGTGATATTTCTGAGCAGTATCAAATTTATTGTCAATGTGATATTACTGAGCAGTATCAAAATTATTGTCATTGTGATATTTCTGAGCAGTATCAAAATTATTGTCATTGTGATATTTCTGAGCAGTATCAAAATTATTGTCATTGTGATATTTCTGAGCAGTATAAAAATTATTGTCATTGTGATATTTCTGAGCAGTATCAAAAGATGGTCATTGTGATATTTCTGAGCAATATCAAAATATGGTCATTGTGATCAATATGGTAGCCATATTGGATCTAAGATTATCACCATTTTTCATTTACGGCCAAATAGACATCTTAAGAACTCCTGTGACTGAAACTTTATGTTGATATGACCATCCATTCAGAAGGAGCAACAAGAAGATTTTCAAGACCATATTGGATGTAATATCAGCAATATCTTCATTTAGGGACAAGAAGATATCACAAGTCTTTTGGTGAAAACACTAAGTCAATATGGCCATCAATTTGAGGTGGAGCAACAATAAGATTTTTAAGATGGCTACCATCCATGGTGGCCATACTGGATGTCAGATTGACTTCATTTTGATTCAGGATCAACTAAGAAGTCATCTGGAGAAAACAATATCAACATGACTTTCCATTTCGGAGAACCAGTGTTCAGATTGTTTTCAAGATGGCTACCAAAGCAAACCTACTGGAGGTCAGATTAAGACTATTTTCATTTAGGTCCAACTAGACATTATAAGAAGTCTTCTGGTGAAAACCCAATGTTTATATGACATTACATTTGGGGAGCAGCAATAAGAATTTCAAAATGGATGCCATAGAGCCATAGCACCATTTCAAATAGCACCAACTAGAAATCATAAAAGTCTTTTCATGAAAACCCATCTAGATATAACCATCCATTCAGGAGATGTAGCAATAACAAGATTTTCAAAATCACTGCTGTGGTGGCCATATTGGATTAAAGAGTGGTACAACCCTGGGGCGAATGTGTGTGCAAAGTTTCAGGGCAATCCTCCAGTTTTAAGAGCACTGATAAAAAACTTTTTAAAATGGATGGACAAAGACAACATGCCATCCCATAGCATTTGACGGTCAACAGCCAGTAGAACTAAAAATGCCAAAAAAAAGTTGCATTCATGATTCTGTCTCCATTCAGAAGACCACAATGGGCAATAACTCTTAACAAATACTGATTTGCCAATATGTGCATCTTAAAATGATGACCATGATTTGGACAAAGTTTCATGGTAATACCATGAAAACTGCAATTAGTTGTGTTCACAAGATTAGGTCATACACTATATCAGGCTCAAGTCAAAAGGCCAATAACTCTAACAAAAAAATCATATGAGCTCAGTGATTTGTCAATATGCTCATCTTAAAATGATGATCATATTATTTCCCAAGTGACATGTTGATCATCAAAGACTGAGAGACTATTTGCTTTTAGAAGATTCTGCCAAAGACAAATCTGCAAATCGAAGACAGCAAAAAATTTCTATAGACTATGGGAGTAAAGTGTTTTAACATTATGTACATTTCTTCTGGTCATGACCACAATATTTGCCAAGTTTTATGGCGATCCATCAAAGCTGTGGGACTAGTTGTGCTATCAAGATTGTGTCATACAGTGCATTAAGCTACATGAAAAAGGTTCAACAACTTTGAAAAACTGCAGGAACAAAGTGATTTACCAATATGCACATCTACAGCTGAAGACCATAACATTCATCAAGTCCATCAAAAACTATAGGACAAGTTACGCAAACAAGATTTTGTTCCACATACTAAGAACTTCTTTTCTCTGATACTGTTGACCTTTCCCCAATACTGATGACTCTTCGTCTAATACTGATGACTCTTTCTCTAATACTAATGACTATTTTCTTTTATAGCGATGACTCATTTTATTTGCATCTGATGAATTTTCTCTACTATGGATGATTCTTTTCTGTTGACTCTTCTGTAAGACTGATGACCATTGTTGCAACTGATGACCTTTCTCTAATATTGATGATGCCTCTATAATAATGATGACTACTGTAATACTGCTGATTTTTTTATACGATGACTATTCTTTACAAATGTTGACTACTCTAATACTGATCAGTGATGATTTTGTTTGCATGCTGTTAACGCTTTTCTCTAATAATGATGACTGTTTTCTTAACTACTGATGAATTCTCTTTAATACCAATGGTTCTTCTCTCTGGCACTGATAACAGATCCAACCTAATAGTAAAAACCAAATTTAATCAAGATGTCCTTACTCTGGTCCTTGTTGACACAGTGTGACAGGCAGACAGATTTCCTCATAGAAAATGATAGTAATCTCTGAACATCTTATTATCTTCACTTAAACATTCTTTTTCCCTTTGTCTTTATTAGTAATCCAGCTCTTAAGAGGACTAAAGTGTGACAGAAAAACATTAAAAAAATCAGAACTTTGGTCACTCTCTAAAATCTACCATAACTATTATAAATGTAATGAAGAACAAATCTATAATCACATCACCAAGACAACTTCTTAATATAACTTAGTGTTGTTTGTGTTTCCAAGAGAAAAAAGCAAACAAATGCAAGTTCTGGCAAAGGAAAATAATAGCCTATATATATATATATATATATATATATATATACATATATATATTTACTTACCATTTAACAAACTCTTTAACGACTCGCAGTCCATCATTCTGACAATTCAGGGCCTGTATATATTCCTGTACAAATATTCTTAACTTTGGGTACTTTCCAAAATCCTGAAACAAACAGATATTATGCAAATAATATTGTAATTGTCAACACCTGTTTAAAAAAAAAAAAAAAAAAAACATAGCCAAAAGAAGAAATATTTTTATACCCATTTTTACCTGCATTATGTACATACCCGTGAACTGTGAACAGCATGCAGTCTGATTTACTGTCGCATGTGTTAACAGATCTGGCTCCATAATCACAAAACATGAACTCAGACTTAAAACACTCTGTAAGGCCCAAGTGGCCTGATGTCACTCACCTGGACAGTTTACACACATCAGCTTATGAATGCAAATTCACACATGTAATGACACTGTATATCAGAAAGAAAACACTGGTGCACATAGTTGCTACACTGTCTGTTAATGTTGGAATCATTTATCTTCTTTCCATTAACATATATACATAGAATGACTTTCTTGGCATAGAAAAGTCATTTATACAACCAACCTCTTTTGTACCCTGGGCCTGTCCCTAAAAACTAGGCCCAGATTTCTAACTTTGAGGAGTTAATTTGTGCAGTGAGCATGGATTCCTGTGTATGTCCTTACATAACTCTGGCTCTGCCCCTGGAATCATAACTTGGAAACCAATATAGTCCCCATCCAATGATGCTGAGCATGAATTCCTGGGTATGTCCTTACACAACTTTGGCTCTGCCCCTGAAATCATAACTTGGAAACCATGCAATGTGGTCCCCATCCAATGAAGCTGCAGTGATTCAGGGGTTATAGCAAGGCACTTGTGACTTGACGACTACAGGGTCATTCCCACTACCTGATCATCCTAGATTCTCATTAATATGAATGAATATCACTCATGATCAAATTCATCTGAGATCTTAATGATACAAACTTACATAGCAAGTCTGATCAAAATGCATTTACACATATGGTCTCTAGACTGTTCACAAGGTCAGCAAATGTGATGCAAGAACACGTCATTAATATGCATGAATGCCGTAAATTACTTAAGTCATCAAAGGTCTTCATGCTATAACTTGCATGCCATGAACTTATCAAAATCTGATCAGAAATGTTGCTTATAAAGTATTCACAAGCTCTCAATCAATCAGATGCAAGAATCACCTCATTGATATCCATGAATGTCACCCATAACTGAACCTATCCAAAGTCTTTAAGATATAAGCTTACATGCCAAACATGATCAAAATCTTATCAGCAATATGGCCTAAAAGACTTCACAAATTCAGCCAACATGAGGCAATGTAACCTCACAAATATGCACTGACTAAATTCACCCCAGATATTAATAGCATAGACATACATACAAAATCTGATCAATATTTGACAAAAATATGGCCTCAAAAATGTTCACAAGTTCAGCAAATCTAATGCAAGAACTCATCATTATGCTTGAATGTCATTCATAAATTAACTCATTTGAAAAGTTGATGATAGAAGCTTACACATCAAATCTGATCAAAATTTGACCAGAAATATAGCCTGGAGAGTATTCACAAGTTCAGCCAATCAGATACAAGTGTGCATGGACATTGCTCATAAATGAACCCATCCAAGGCCTTGATGACATATGCTTAACATACCAAACTGTATCAAAATCTGACAAGAAATATGACCTCTAAAGGGTGTAACCCGATCAGATGTAAGATCACCTCATTATTATGTCTGGATGTGGTTCTTAAACTCATCTGAGATTCTTGATGATATAAGCTTACATACCAAATCTGATCAAACTTGGATATGGTCCTTATATTGTGTACAAAAACCAAATGGCTATTACACATACTGCAATGTGCATTGTATATGTGAAAGGTCAAAAACTACATATGGGTGTCATTTAAAACAATTATTTATCAAGTCTGAATATAGGCACTGTATAGTTATTCAAAAAGAAACCTGGAACAGATGTATCCAAAATGAATTCAGTCAGACTGGCCACATGCCATGCAATTTTAATTGTGAACATATTACTTCCTTGAGAAAGTTTTGAGATATTCCTCACTTTAGCTAAACAGGTAATCAAGTTTCTGCCTGTCTTTCATGTCCATCTTCAGCACTAGAGGGATGTCTATGGTCATTAACTGGGTTTCATGATAAACACCTACATTCATTTGACTTTGTCTGAATCATCACACTATCTACTCAAGACCATTCAATTTAGATGGCCAAGTTCAGTGTTTTCAATGCATCTTGGCTGAAAGGTGTCAATAAACACTTGAGGAAACAAAGGAGAGGATGAATTTAACACCTTTATTAACACTGATGAATATTCATCCCTATCCATATAAATTTAGTGAATATTCAAATAGAGAAATTTGATATTCATTTCAACTCTATTAAAAACTCTTAATACCAAGACACTTTATGTCAAATCTGAACAAATTCTGTTGACAGTTTTTGAGAAGTCATTCAAAGGATGTTCTTGACTTTTAGTAACAAGGATTACATTTAATGACAATTAGACATCATTTTTATAAATATGAAATCCCATTATGCAAGAATGTTTTTTGTCAAATTTGTCAAACTTCTTGTTAGTGGTTTCTAAGAAGTCAGTTAAAGTTTATTTTTTGCTGTTGTAAGGTTGTAAAGCCATCTTTTAAGGTGGATCAGCATTATTTGATGCCATGATGCTTTCTGTAAATTTGGTCAAGGTCTGTTTCTGAGAAGTCATTTAAATGCTTTTCTATTTTTAGTAACTGTGTCCATATTTGATGGGAGACTGGCACCATTTGTATACATTACTTGATGCCATGATGCTTTCGTAGATTTGGTCAAGGTGTTTCTGAGAAGTCATTTAAATGCGTTTCTATTTTTAGCAACAGTGTCCATATTTGATGGCAGACTGGCACCATTTGCATACATTTTAAAGACTTGTATGCTTATTGTTAAATTCTCTTGAACAGATTTTATAGAACATTTTTTTAGATTTTCTAATTTTACTGATGGTGGCCGTATAAGACAGTGAAACAACATCATTTGTACAAAACTGAATGTCATCTATGCTTCTTGTTAAATTTTGTTAAATTCTCTTGTGTTTTTTTATATAGACCAATTCATTTACAGGTTTTTCTATTTTTAGTAACAGTGGCCATATTTGATGGTAGATCAACATCATCTGAACAAATCTGTACTACACATGTATTTAATCCACAAATCCAAAATCTCTTTTTAAAGCAAACTTTGATAAGCATCAATGTGATATTTACTTCACAATCAATATTTCACTATGTGAGTCTACTAGTGTTGCGTAACGGTGTACTAGTGTTGCATAAAGGTGGGTGTACAAGTGTTATGCAAAGTATACCAACCACAATTTTCTTTCATGATGGAAAAGTGGCAAATATGTAATCAGAACAAACTGACAATGAATAAGAACATGGCATGCATGCCAAACCAATATTAAAATGAAAAAATGTAACTAAAACCATTTAAAAAAATGTAACGAAAACCATTTTAAAAAATGTAACTAAAACCATTAAAAAAAATGTTTATAGAACATTATTGACACAGACAGTAAATTGATCTCTTCGTCTGGTCTAGCTGTTCCTTGTGCACTAACAAAATAGGTGGGATCAATTTATATGCAAAAAGTTTATGCAATTTAAGCCACTGTAATGTGCAATGAATTGATGGTTCTCTCATTTCAAATTATAGTATTTAAGAGTTGATACCATGAGCATGTACATGTTGCTAGTAGATTATAATAGAATTTATTATGTTAAGCTAAACAGTGATAACTAGTAACTCTCTGAATGATATGCATCATCATACATTCTTGCTTAAAAGAGCCTCAGAGGACAACAGTCTTCCACTATTCAAGTCACTCTCAATAAAGTATTATTATTATTAAGTAACATGAAGTACTTTGTTAATCACACTGGGTTAGAGCAAGTGATAAAAAAAAATTATGGGGGGAAAAAAACCTACATATTACCCACGATAAGCACAGGTATCTTGTAAAGCTCTAAAACAGGTCCCTAAATGACCTAATTACTGTATGGTAAAAATTATGATACTTACTTGATGATAAGCCCAGTCCTAATCATAATCAAACATTTGCATATTATACCACTGTCTCATACAGCTCTGCCCAGCTATGAACCTCATCACCAAAATTAATTTTTAAAAATTTCAAATTTTATCAGCTGAAAACTTAACATCAAAACTACTGTAGATGATTTGTAGAACCTTTTATTGTAGAACATTTTTACAGTCACAGTTTAACTCTAATTAGCCGCTACCGTATTCAGGCAATGTCAGGCATTGTACTCCTAACAAGCTATTGTATTCAGGCAATGTCAGGCATTGTACTCCTAAGAAGCTATTGTATTCAGGCTAAGTCAGGCACTGTACTCCTAACAAGCTATTGTATTCAGGCAATGTCAGGCATTGTACTCCTAACAAGCTATTGTATTCAGGCAATGTCAGGCATTGTACTCCTAATAAGCTAATATATTTGGTTAGCACACCAGCAGATCAGCGACTTGATGTGTGTAAACAAAACAATCATGCAGAAGACCAGCTTATTGTTGATGATTGCCTGTTGACACTTGACAGCAACAGATCACAGAAAGGTTTAGTGGTGGCATGTCTTTGTACTTGCTGCTGACTTCTGTGATCTGTTGCAGTGAAGCCAAGAAAGCATTATTCAATCAAGAGTGAGAAATTGACAGTTAATGAGAGATACTCATTGCATTATGTATATAGTGACAAATAATGTCCGTTAAACAATTAAGTGTAACTTTCTTGTTAAATCATTTACATTTCAAAGTGAGTTCAGTATTATTAATATTTATGAGTAAATTAAGACAGAATATTGTTCATTTAAATGATCAATAGTGAACTGATACATTTAATCACTGAATGGAGACATCCATGAAAAAGGAAACTTAAATGATCTGGATAAATAGTGAATTGACACATTTAATCTCTGATTGGAGACAGCCATGAAAAAGGAAACTTATTTTGTGAAGGATAAGTTTAATGTTCTAAAGAAACTTCAACCTGGCAAAATGCAAAATGTAAAGCGGGAAAGGAGTTAGGTGTGTCCAGGTCAAATTTGCACTGTTGGAAGAAAAATGAGAAAAATTTAACAATATGATGACTGATTTAAATGCTGAACTAAAATGAAAAGAAGACAGATTAGCAAAGGACACAAACCTGGAGAGTGCTCTTTAACAGTGTTAACTTTGTAAGATGTGATGGCAACACATAACTGAGTGAGTATCGCAGGGTCAGCATGACACAGCCAATGAAGTTGATGAGTGTGTTTCAGTAACGTGTTAAGACTAGGGCCTGAGCTAGAATATGATGATATAATATTCCTGGTTTGGGCACAATTGACTTTTAACGAGGTTTCCATTTGATATAAGTCAGGCAATTTGGTAAACATAGGGTGAATCTTGTCCTATGTATCAGATATGACTGGAGTTGAAATGATGCAGAGACAACTTTCATTCTTGTTGAAATAGGTGTTGTAAGATTAAACATTCAAGAAATTGGTTTATTAAGAAAGTGTGGAAATATGAGAAATTATTCAAATCTGGACAGGCGTGTATTAATTTTTGGTGGTTAGATAAATCTAATCTTGACTGGCCAAGCAAAATAAAAGGTGGATTTCCCAGGTGATATTTTGTGTTTAATAAATATTCCATGTCACAAAATTAGTCAAAATTTTGCAAGAGGCAAATTCTTAGCTCTGAGAAGAATAACAAATATTTTTTCTCATTAAACAAAAGTCCAAGGGATGTGTACTGGAAATTTTGAGACACAATTCTTAACAAAGGGTAAAGAGATGATTCTGAAAGGGGGAAAAGAGAGCAAGGTACTGTATCTTAGTCCTATACAATTTTCCTTTTTTATGAATTTTGAAGATATTTGCATTCATTTGTCCTGAATTTGATATGACTCATTTATTCTAAGAATTTCATACATTATTTCACTGATAAGAATCTTGACAAAATTGTTGAATTTATTTACTTATGGGTAATGCAAATCATGCAGGCTATGAATTGATATTACTATGACTGGAAATGTTATCTCAATGAACTGTTAGTTAGCAAATATTGTAGTTAGGACATGAAATTATTTAATTCATTTGTATAACTAAAATGTGAATTCTTTTAAACGAGAATTTTCGATGGCATTCCCACCACTTAATCCAGAGAGTGATTAATAACCCACAGAACAGGACATAATGGTTATCTGAAGACTAGGCTAGCTCAATTTTAGAATGTTTGAGAGATACATCAAGTTCTGATACTACTTAATGAGGGAGTAGGTACAATGCAACGGGGATGCAGAAGAGATCCATGTTACAGTTGAGACCCATAAGAAGTTGGATGCAAGAGAGAGGGGTCATTATAGGCCGCATCAGATGAGAAGTCAGAGAAATAAATCAACCTAATCTACTACCAGTGTTGGATCTGGAATCGGGTTATGCAGTCATGCTGGACAATTGAGTTTGAACACTCACTTAATTTTATGATGAAACTGATCATATCTGTGTAAACAGAACTGCTAATTGTATTTTGTAATAACATTCTGGTAATTATTATATAACAGAAGTGTATCCTTCAAGTGTCTTGTACAATTTATTTTAGTTTAATGTAATTCATTAAACTGTTTTATTTTATACACTGGGGCTTGTATTTTTCTATTGTAAAATTCTGCTCATCTATATTTGTTCTATTCATTAATTTCAGTTTTATAATCCACTCAATCCGGGCAACAACATTATGGTTGAACATCATCTAAATAACCACCACCACCACCAACACCACCTCCACCACCACCACCACCATTACGTGACATGCTCTGTATACTTGTTTCATTCATCTAGTTTTCTGTGAGGTGACAAAAGAGAAAACATAGACCCCGATCAACAGGAAGCAGAATCTGCTATTGATAATCATAAAGAGGACCTGCCAGAAGTACCCCCTGCTGTTTCCAAAGCCATATTTGCATTCAAGAAAGGACTGATGTGGATGGAAAGCCAGGTCATTGAGTCCCTGAAGATTATGCTACCCAGAAATATTGACTTTGTGAAAAAAAATAAGTGATGAGGTCTCAAACAACATAAAATCATGAAATACTTATGTTAATACACATCAGATGTTAAAGCAGTGCCTATTCAGCTTTGGATTAGTACTTTCTGTGAACAGATGTATTTGTCTCGTACATTATTGAATTTTAAACAGATGTATTTGTCTCGTACATTATTGAATTTTAAACAGATTATAATTACATACAAGTTTGTTATTTTGCTATTTCTGATATTCTGTGTTTTAGAATCACTACAAGCATGCTTCACCTTGTGTGACATCATTTATATACTAATAAGTATACGTAAGTGGCATTTTGAATTGAAGAGGAGGTAATTATCTGACAAGAATGACTTGACATTATTCAGTACACTTTTCACTGACGTTCATTTAAGTGCATACTATGTGTAGGAGTGGTAAATGTGCAATTGTGAGATATTAATTAAAACAAATCAAGCTTTTAACGTCACTATACACTGGCCTTAACTGCAACCTGAATTTAATTTTTTTTTAATACAAGAAATGATATTTTTTCGTCAAATTAAATTACTTTAAACTTAATTAAAAATTATAATTAGCACATATATTTATTAAAATTAGGGAGTTCACATCATTTTATTGTTATTCATTTGAACTGATCTATCAAAAGTACAACAGCACAGGTTGAAAGAAAACAATCTGAAGCTTGATATATCTTTATTTCTTGTTTAAAATTATTATGGGACAAAATTAAATGTATAAATACCACATAGTGAAAAAAACCATACCTACATTACATGAATTGAAATTAAATGTATAAATACCATAGTGAAAAAAAACATACCTACATTACATGAATTGAAATTAAATGTATAAATACCATACAGTGAAAAAAAATCATACCTACATTACACAAATTGACTATTACTATACATCAGACAGTGTTCTGATTTATCCCCCACCTCATCTAAACACACTATTATACTCATTCATGTAAGTTTTGAACAATTTTGCTATACTTCTGTTCAGTGCATAACAAGATCAGTGGTAATGGGCACAAACTACCACATTTTTACAGTGGGGAGGTGTACTACCCATATCTCTGCTTTCTGAAAAATTTGGTCGGTCGGTCCCTGGAGTTATGTACTTCAACCAATGTGGGGCCAAATAGTTGTATGCAAGCAAATTACATGTGATTCAAGCCTCCGTTGCATGTGGCCAATTCATAGCATCCTTGTTTCATAACCCTTCTTCACTTGCAGTTATACAAATGTACTGATTAATGCAACCATCAGCAATATCATCACTTCCTTTCAGAATCTGCTGTGGACATATTGCTGATAATAAGCTGTGACCCACTTAAGTGTGAACATACAAACACCATTCACAATGAAGTCTGAAACAAGAATGATAAACAGAAAAACACTTTAATAATGAACTTGTCAAGAGCTCTCAAAGTTATTTCCATGATTCTTTCTATCCTTATATAATTATATACACTTTAAATCATGTCCCATTCATTTTGGATTGACATAACTATTTAATATTTTACCATATGGAACAGAGACAATCCTGATCATCTCACATAGCACTGTAAACCATGTGAAGTAGGACTGCTTTTGTTTACTGAAAGCATGGCATGCAGATATGCTAATGCCAGTGAAATTAAAATCAAAATTTGATTCCAAGTATGCCAGGTTGTTATTTTGCACTAGAAATATTCGTACCAAGTTTTATTCAAACTGGTCAAGGTCAAATCAAGATGTCAACTAGAAAGAGTGACTGAATCAGAGATAGCCCTGCATTGAAAAACAAAATGTTATATGTCTTTTGTATGACTGCTGGATTTCGAACCAGCAGCCTCCCGCATCCAAGGCAGATGGTCTAACAACTCAGGCGGTTAAATCCCATGTGCAAATTATCAAAGACCATAACCAGATCTTTAGATCAGCTGCATGCCTGCATATTTTATGCAAACAAATGGACAAAAATGAATAAGAAACTTTTTAATGTATTTAAATTTTGCAATCAATTTGATTTTAAGCATTCAGTCCAAAGTTGTCAGCATATTACTTCTGCTGGAAAACACTGTCAATGTTTTTGTGACAGCATATTTGATCAATACAAGATATGCTATGATGACCTATCAAGATGTTATACCCATGTTTGAAATGACAGAACTTGATGACTTTGAGAAAAATACCTCAATTTTGAGCCATATAATTGTTGTTATTGTTGTTGTGGGGCGTAGCGCCATTTTTCAGCACACGATAGGCTATACATGGCGGCCAGTATTAATGGTGGAGGAAGAAACCGGGAAATCCCCGGAAAGAACCACTGACCCACGAAAAGCTACTGGCAAGCTTTCTCACATATCCACATTCACTGAATCCTGCCATATAATTGAAAGCACCATGAATCAGTCTTGGTAATTAGGACATTTGATGCATTCCAAACAGCATGATCAATGTCTTGATAATTAAGGCAGAGACTGGTGTCATATTTATGTGTTCAGCAGTATTTACAAGAACACTATCATATTTCAAAAGATGCAATTAGTTCCAAACCATGAAGCAAAATACAACAATTTATTACATTCTTATCTAGAGCTCTGATTACTATCCAAAATGGTGTTGAATATAGTTGAGATTGAATTAATCACTAAATTGAACCTGAAAAGATAAAAGCTCTAAATGGTATATCTACATGTAATAAGCAAGTCACATATCAAATCGTATCCAATTACGTGTAAGGTTGAAAAGCGATGGTTGTTACAAAAAGTGTGAACAGATGGATAGACAAATGGACTGACAGACAGAAAAGGTGACTACAAAAGTACTCAACATATTTTGATATGGGGCCCTATAAATATAATTTCCATCTGGTGGCTTTCCTGTACTTTCCAATGAATTTACCATATTGGACTTTCGGGTAAAACAGAAATGCTGCATGTGCATGTCTTCCATCCAGTTGCTAGCAAAGCAAAGAGGTGATGTATTGTTTATCCCAAAAATGGAAAAGATGGGGCCCAATACGCCCTACCAGGTTAAAATGCAGGGTCATATAGAGAAGAACTAGAGTTGCAAATATCTTTATCTGTTTTTTGTTGATTCAAGAAATTTATCATTATCACAAGCACCTGTGTCATGAATTTATTAATTTCTACACAAAATAAAATCTTTTCCAGCATTAAATACTTGGACTCAATCACTGCAGAGTCAGACTACAGCACTGTTGTCTACAATTTCCTTGTCCGTAAATTATTATGTTCACTGTTCAGGACCGGATCATTTTAGTGGACACAAAAACTGTAGCAAACCATTCTCTCGTCTGACTCAATGACTGATTCAATGTATATAACACCTGAAAAGTGAATATTTACCACAGAAATTAATAAATCCATCAACCAAGTGCCCGAGACCATTATAACCTTGCCAGTTGTGAATTTTTCATACCGAGATTTAAATTTCACATGCTGAAGTAACGATTCCCCTTGAGAATTTATTTCAGACATCTGAGTATGCATTTTCCTCCCTGTACTCTGCATAGGAAATAAATGCAACTGTGATTCTGAACATTTCAGCCTCTCTTTTTCAATCAATAATCATCATCCACGTGATTTTAATTGGTGCACAAGCCAATCAAAATCAGTAATATATGTCTATCATGCAATTAAATTGATCCTCTTATGCTTCTTTGGCATCAAGTGCACTCTATTCAATTTTTCATCTCAACTTCCTTGTGTTTTTATGTGGCCTATGGGTGCCACAGAGGGAACCATCCTGGGCCAAAGATGAAGGGTCCTTCATGCAAGGGTTCATCCTAAAATGATATGGTACCTGAAGATGCTTACCATATTATGCTTCAATATCCGCTGTACAACAGGCGTAAACAGCTCTATCACAATGCTAGATCTGGGACTATTTTTACAATGCTGAAATAGAATGAAAACATTATTCTGTAAAATATTTTTTGAGGACATCAAAAAC
The DNA here is from genome assembly GCA_016617855.1 of Megalonaias nervosa. Classification (NCBI taxonomy): domain Eukaryota; kingdom Metazoa; phylum Mollusca; class Bivalvia; order Unionida; family Unionidae; genus Megalonaias; species Megalonaias nervosa. Next base: position 35,269 of record JAECUM010006417.1, on the reverse strand, counting down.
AGATACAGCAGGACAGCAAGATATAGCCAAAGAAATTAATTTATAGTTCATCCAATTTAGAAAAATCAAAGTAGAAATAACAAAATGCTTACATTTTCTTTTTGTCATAAACTGAAGTTTTTTCAGGCAAAGGAATAACTCTTGAGCTAGCAAAAGTTGTTTTCCATATACTGCAGATGTCCATTCACTCTTCAGAAGCAGGTGCTATGAGTTCCTGAGCAGGAAACTTTTTTTAAAAGATCTTTCTTTCTCCCCTAGCATACTTAAGGAACAAAACTCCTGATAAACCTCAAATTAATACATGTAGTAGGATTTCCTTTAAAAGCGTTTCTCATCCTGCATAATTTAGGTGCAGGATTTCCAATGAACAGGAAACTAATTCGGTGTTGGCCGGAGAAGCGAAAGTTGAAATATTTAATGTACTCATGTGTCCTTGGTAGACTTAAGTGACTAAAATCCCTAGAATACATCTGATTTTGCTTTCCCAGAACAATCACATTAATTATTTATTCAGTAAAAATGATCTAATCTGGCACTTAAATTAATCCTCCATTTTCTGTCCCAAAGGTATATATGCTAATTCATTGAGTTTTAAACAGCATAAATTATTAAACCAATCAATTTTGTCATTACAAACTGAAGCATGCCAAGGAAAATAATTCTTAATTTCTGTCTAGGTCACCATAATGCATCACAAATGAACATTTTCTTCAGCCAATTTCAGATTAACTGCCTGTCTCTACTGTTCACATCAATCACACACAATTTGCAAATACAAAATGTGCCTTTTATCATTTATTAAAATTTTTACAGTACTGTATGATGTTTCAATATTTTTGTCTTTTTATCAAACTACAGCTGGTAAACATGGTATGATTTTTTTTCTTCACAGGCTGAAATGACACATTTCAAACATTTACAAGTACTACAAAACAGACTCCCACACACATACTGGAGCACTATCCATATTTGATTGCAAATAGGCCACAGTTGTAAAAAAAAAAAAAATGAAAGCCCTATATGCCAGAATACTTTATATTATATTTGGTCCAATTCTGTACACTGGTTTTTGAGAAGAAGGTGTTGGAAGTTGGAAGGCTTTTCTATTTTTAGTAACAGTGACCACATCTGATTATGATCTGCTTAATTTGTAGAAACTTGTATGGGCTTCCTTCCAGCATGCTTTCATCAAATTTAATAAAATTCTGTTTAGTTTTTCAGAAGTTGTTTAAAGAGATTTTTACGGTTTTTAGTAACAGCAGACATAATTGATGGCAGATTAGTATCACTTGGGCAAGCTGAAAGCCCAATGTTGCATGATACTCCCTACTTAATGTTTTCTAAACTGGGTGAGCATCTTTCTTTTTTAGTTTTTTTTGTTTACAGAAAACTCAAAAGAGGAACTGTTGATGGGCAACTGGTGAGCTAATGAAAACTAAATCATGAATAATGTCCTTTAATGTCTATGAAATGCAGAAGAAAATTTTTTAAAAAAAATAACTGAATTTGAATTTTTAAAACTTTCCTCTCAATCATGCATGACATTTTAGAATGTGTTTTGCCATGTAAACTTAATTTTTGTTTACTAAAATGAGCCAATTATTACGCTCCAGCCACCAAATATACATGCACATAATAGCTGATTTAATACTATGTGGGCAATAAGACAATGGCTCCCATTTTTTATGTCAAGTTTTGTTTACATGCAAGGAGTGGCTGATGTATCTCAAGGTTGCTCTCATAAGACATCAAACACCTGTGAACCTATTTTCAGTATTAAGGTTTATATTTAGCATCAATATAATTTAATCAATCTATTATTAATATTAACTGAAGAAAGGATACAGCTGGTCTCTTTCACTGGTTGCACAACTAACTATCGTTTGCATGCAACATTTGACCAAAGTAATGGTTGCTAAAACTAACCTTCCCACCTGATACATATACAGGTATTATTTTAGATTGCCAGTCCATGAGATCTGATTAAAAATTATATGAGATTCCAGTCAGTTCTCTGGGGTCTGGTTCTACTTGCATAAAACTGTAAACTTAAGAGTACTGAGATCATCACAATTGTCCAAAACCCATAAAATGTAATGTATTTATTGAATGATAAATCCACACTAGTACACCCCCATAATCTGTAAAATACCCTATTTACTCAATGATAAGTCCAAACTAGTAGACTCCCATAAATTGTTATGTACCATATCCATCCAATAATAAATCCATACCAGAACAGCTCCATAAACTGATACGTACCATATTTATCCAATGATAAATCCGTACTAGTACATTCCCATAAACTGTAATGAACCATATTTATCCAATGATAAATCCATACTAGTACATTCCCATAAATTGTAATGTACCATATTTATCCAATGATAAATCCATACTAGTACATTCCCATAAATTGTAATGAACCATATTTATCCAATGATAAATCCATACTAGTACATTCCCATAAATTGTAATGAACCATATTATCCAATGATAAATCTATATCAGTATAGCTCAATAAATTTTAATGTACTATATTCATCCACTGATAAATCAATACTAATATGCCCCATAAATTATTCATCTTCTCGTTGTTTTGAAGTCTAATGCTTTTCTCAGCACAAGATAGGCTATACAATACATGGTGGCCAGTATAATTGGGCGAGTAAAAAACAAAGCATGAACCACTGACCCATGGGAAGCTACCCTATAAATTGTAATGTAATTATCCAATGATGAGTTTGTACTAATACATCATTTTCAAAAACTGACCAATATTTAATAAGAATGTTATTAGTGAATACTGGCCAATTTTGATTCAATAAAAAAATTCATTAATCTTAGCAGTGCTTTTTCAGAATGTAGGCATAACATCTGGCATGGAGAACAGTCATGAAAAGTAATAACAAAATTTCTTTATAATGATATCACATGGGAGAATGCATACCTGTACAATGAAAGTAACAATATCCTTTGAAAAAAAATGATGTATCCATTCCTCCAATTCCTAATATTAGAATTCCTTCTAAAACTGTGGCTTAAACTGTCTCACTAGGCATAAACTACTACACTCAACAAAAAGGTACTTGGGGGTGGGTAGTTAAAACTAATTTTAATTATGTAACACTAACAGATTATTTGCATTGCTGTATCTTTTCCTGGTGCTAGTCCCCAGTTCAAAGACATTATTCACCGCTCCAACTACTAACTGAAGGCATTGAACAAAAAAAAGCAAGTTCCCAGGCTAATATATTAGTTCACTTTTGACAATCAGAGTAGTTCCCAGGCTGATACATTAGTCCACTTCTGACACCCATCTTTAACCTGGAGACAGCAGAGTGGGGAGTGAGGACAGAATTATGCGTTAACAGCACACAAGTGAAGGAATACCCTCCCTCTGGTGTGCCACTGATCAAAGGTAAAAATGAGGTGTGTTTGGTGAGAATGCCAGAAGGCACCTGTCCAATGAGGAATGATTCAAGGAAGGCCCAAGATGCAACAATGGCCTTGACCTCATGGGCTTTCATTTTCATGAAGAAGATATATCTCTCCCTGAGAAATCATTAATTTCTTGTAACAGACAGACCAATCCACCTCAAGTGTGTGGCTGCTGAGTATTAGATACATCATTTAAATGGAGAAAAAGACAGTTATGACCATTTCATTTTTCTTAGACACAAAGAACCATAAAACACTACCTGGGCAAAAAGTGTGTATCCTGATCATCCAAAGCACAGATACACTGGAGATGGAGAATTTCAGTAGGAATAGGAGCTGCAAAGGTAACCGATTCTTGGCCAGAAATTTTAACTGACAATAAGAGAAACTAAATCACAGCTGCCACTGAAACATAAACAATCCATTTTCATTGACAAATGTTACATATATATAATTTAATTACTTGTGTGTTAGTTTTAAATTCTTTCTTATTTTATTTTTATGATAATTTTATTGACTGGATTTGATATTATTTTCGGAAAATTCAGTTTTCTTTTTAGCCTGATTAAAACGCAGTAGTGTTGCTACATTTTAGTTTTAGCTGACCTAGTTCCTGACCTTGATTCAGAATTCGTAAACACAGTAAAAATCATTGGTCGTAATCAAGGTCATCCTTGGCTTGCGTCAGCTCTGTTGTAAACAACCTTTTTTTTCCTTTTTTTTATTATTGAATCTTATAGTAAGATTCGTTCAGTACAATCAAACCTGTAAATAGCCTACCTGCTGATATATTATTTTACTGCATTGTTCGGATTAAGTGATCACGTGACCCATCACGGGGTCTAAACTGCATTTTAGTTAAGGGTTAAGACAGATATTTTATAGTGAAAGAGTCAGTCATAGTTTACACCTTCAGAGCTCAAGGTGTTTTTATTGTTGATGCCAGTTTGATTTAAAATTCATCAATTTTTTGGATTTAATAATTTATATTCCCTGGACAATACCAGTGCTCATAAAAATTCTTGGACAAAGACATTTATTGGAAATTATTCAGAATTCAAAAGCCAGAATATTATTCTTGATTCATAAAATTCAACAAGGAACTGTTGACACATCAACACAGGACAGGATATAGAAGACGCCATCACCTTCCATCTTGGAACTTCATCGGGATTCGAACTTTGATTCATTTAGAACCTTTTAGTGATAGGACTTATATTTTTAAATTCCAGGATTAATTTTTGGATTAGAGTCACAAACCGTTAAGTCCTTTTTCATATTTTTACCTTGTTTTCTAGGGAAATAAATTATTTTTGTTAAATTTTACAAAGCTTGTTGGCTTCACTCTTTTCTTTGTTACTTTTGTACGAGCCTACATGTAACACAAAGCACAAATGTAAATTTCCTGATGCAAGGATGACGAAGGTTGTTTCAAGCATAAGGTTCACAAAGAAAGCTTCATTCAAAGGTTCATGAGGAGGTTTGAACAGCAAGCACCTTGGCATTAATGAGTGAGATCAAAGCTCAAAGTACCTGATCAGTTCTGAAAGATACGAGTCTGTCTATAATGAAGACTACAGACTGGACAGACCTTACCAAGCAGTCTCTATTCAGGGAACTCAAATGGGGCAAATGAGATCTTGGTTTAATTGAAATCTTCCAATACAAGATGACTACTGCATCTTACTAAGGGACAGATGGTGGGGCTTGCTCAATGGGACTAGCAACATCCCTACACTCAGAAGTGGGTAGGACAACTCCCTCAGAGATCCCTTCCTAATGGAAGCAGACAAATTCCTAACTCTGGTTATGTACCTCACTCAATAAAGCAGGCAGTTTCATAACACCAGGAAGTAACCTAGAATCATCCTGGAAAAGGAGAACATTGTCCAGAGATAACAAGTAAGAGGCAGGAACCTTCTTCCTGGCCCTACACGCCCTGCCACCCTTTGCCCAGTCCCAAACCTTGTCAGGCCATGAACAACAAATGGGGCAACAGTCCATGCATAGACATGCCGTACATGCAAGACAGGTGGTGTGAGTGTGCGACACTGCCTTTACTTTACCCACATTTTTCTACACCTTAAGGCATTACTGAAGGCTGAAAAAGAGTTGGAAATACTTACCTGACACCCGTGTGATGAAATAAAAGCAGCACTCAAATTCAATGAAAATGGGCAAAGATACATGAAAATATAGCAAGGACTGTGGAAAATATAACTAAAACACAAAATGGATACAACTGACAACAGAAATGCCAAAAGACAATTTAATTGATGAAACGTGGAGCTCACAAGTGGCACATGTAAAAATGCACACAGTGCAAGGAAATGAACAGTGATATTCTGATTGTTGGAAGTGGAAGAGTGTACAAGACTAGAAACATGTTTTTCATTCTGGACTTCCAATTACAAACTAGAGGATGGAATAAAGTATTTGGACTGATACTAGTGCCAAGAGAAGATACAGCAATGCCAAAATAGTAGGTAATACCTTAATGCTATTAAAATGTGTTCCACTGTCAGAGAACACTGGTAGGAATGCACTCTGGTTGAGGCTCACCTTCAAGAGCTATGAATGAGTTACATATGTGTCTTGTACACAATCTGCAAAATACCATCTCATCTCTGCAACCTGTTCAATATGAGGAATGCCATTCTCCAACGATGGGTTTGATGTTCTGAAAACCTGCTTGTTGAGTTTTTATTCCAAACATTTTGTAAACTACGATACACCATCAAAAATCTTCCATTCAGAAATGGACAACTGCCCTAAATACCATTATAACCAGGCAGCCAAAAGAACTGAACATTTTTCCAGATTGTATGAGCACGTAAGATTTGGGATGATAACAAGTCAAAATTAAGGTATTGCAAGGCTTTCATTGTGAAAAGGGAATATCTGTGGTAAAATCTGGCAAAATTGTCTTTTAACATTTCTACTATCTGGTAACCAGCAAGATGGTACAATTGGGTGGTACAACAGTTGCAACCTTATCTACATCTTTTGAACTATAATGGCATACATGGATAACAAAAAATTCTATACATAGAAGGCTCTTATTTGCATGCTAGGAAACTTTTTGGATTCAAAATGGCCAAATATTATTTTAAGAGGTTTTCATAACCTAGTAGTGATTTTGTGATCAAGAATTTCGAAGTAGTGTCAAGATTTTGATTTTTGTTGCTTCTAGATGAAGGTGTAAGCCAAAAGGTGAAGTGAAATGTTTTTTTCCTCTCATGCAAAGTTTGGTATTTGGGCCAAACAACATCAAATTCAGGTTTCAGTGAATCATTCAGTGAAGACTTCAACCTATGGTACATTCCACAATACACATCTTGCTTTCTTCAGAACCAGGATGTCAACCTAAGCCTCTACCAGAGAGACAAAATTCCTTTAAGTAGAAAAGGAACCTCTCAACCACTGAGAAATATTAACATGTATGCCCCCATTTTCAGGCACCATAATGAAGAGTACTGTCTCTACTGTGGAGAAACTGGGCATGTGACACAGGTTTGCCATCATGGCAAACAGATTGAGTGCCATAAATTTGGACACAAACGAAGACTGTCAGTCAATGTATTATACATATTAGGAAGCAGGCAAAGAGGAGAATGCTACTGCTTCATTTATGACAAATCTAAATGTACCTAGTGAGACTCTTGACTCTAACTATTCAATGAACACTCACTGTAAATGCAAAAGTTAATGGATTTTCAGTGTCTCTATGGGACTCTGAAGATGCTAATATATATATGAACATTTAAATATGGAAATAGGATGACAGAATGATAAAAGTAGTATGGAGACAATCTTAGTGAGTACCCCATTGAATGATGGCATACATATAATTGATATGAAACTAAATACAGAAGTTTTTAACATAGGTCACTTAATTGTACAAGGTACAGTGGGAAAAATAGACCAGATTAAGTCAATGTTGTCTTCCAAGGAAAATAATATACATGTTTTAGGACTCACTGAAACCAAATTAAATGGTAACCACAATGATAATCTATTTCACTGTAAAAGCTACAATAAGCCATTAAGCAGGGAGAGAGAGACAGCAGGGGGCGGTATTACTGTATACATTGGGGAAGATGTAAATGCAGAAAGGCGACTTGACTTGGAGTCACATGAAATTGAGAGTATATGGTTGGAAATTTCTCAAAATAATGCAAAATCATTCCTAGTTGGTTTCATTTATAGACCACCTTCCTCCAAAGCAATCTGGAATAACTTTCTGAAACAAATGGAAAATGCTCTTGCACAGGAGAAAGAAACAAATATACTTGGCAATATTAATAAGGACCTTCTCAATCCTCAAATAAGGAACAACTGGATGGAATTTATTGAATCATTAGGCCTAGTCCAGCTGGTAAATGAGCCCAAAAGGGTAACAGAAATATCAAGCACTCTTATTGATCCCATTTATACCAACCTACCAGACAATGTGGCTTGTGTTAATGTACCAAATGTTGGTCTTAGTGACCACTATCCTAAATTTTTGACAAGAAAGGTTGAATGCAAGAGAAATAAGAATACACACAAAACTATCACTTACAGATCGTTCAAAAATTTTAATGAAGAACAATTTCTCAAAGACCTATATAAAGTTCCATAGAATATGATCCAAAATCTGAATGACATAGATGAAGCTCTGAGGGTGTGGACTGACTTATTTATGGATGTAGTCTTTAAGCATGCACCACTTAAAGTACATCGAGTAAAGAATGAAATCCAACCTAATTGGCTTATTACTGAGATCCTAGATGCTATGAAAACATGAGACCAATTCAAGGAGATGGAAAACCTTGCACAATATAAAGTATGGAGAAATAAAATAACAAGTATGATTAAAAAAGCTAAAAAACTTAATATCAATCGTTGCTTGGAAACAAAATGAGCAACACAAACTCCATTTGGAAAGTCTTCAATGAACTCATTGGAGGAACACGCAAAGATCAGACAAATAAAATTCACTCACTCCTGGTAAATTACACCATAGTCATTGATGACAGTCTGACATTGCAAATGTTTTCAATGATTTTTTTCACCAACATTAGCACAAAGTTAAAAGAACCAGTGATAGAAAACAACTTTAATGAACTGAAAAAGATCTACAGCAGCAAAATCTCTAAGGAGGCATGTTTCTCTATCCCACCAGTATCAAAAAACTTTGTTAAAAAATGTCTCCATGAACTTGATACCAAGAAAGCTACAGGACTTGATCTGATTGGTCCATGACTCATTAAATCTTCTGCCTCTGCTATTTAAGATAGCATAACATTCATAATCAATTTAAGCAACCTCATCTGCCCCCTAAATATGGAAAACAGCAAAAGTAACTCTATTCACAAATCTGGTTCTAAGGATGATGCTGATAACTACTGACCAATCTCAATACTATCAAACTTGTCAAAACTGATTGAAAAACATGTCCATGACTCATTCATGTCATACTTAACTAAACACTTGCTGTTATACACTAATCAATCAGGCTTTAGAGAGAAACATTCATGTGAGACTGCCTTGATCTCCCTAACTGATAAATGGCTGCAAGCACTTGATCAAGGTAGAATAATAGGATCTGTATTTGTAGATTTCAGGAAAGCTTTTGACAATGTGAATCATGAAATTCTTTTGAAGAAACTGAAAATTTACCAATGTGATGAAGCACAATTAGATGGTTTACTTCATACTTAAGCGAGAGAACACAACAAAGTTTATATAAATAATGTTCTGTCTAAACATGGAATAATTTGATATGGAGTACAACAAGGCTCAATTCTAGGTCCATTACTATTTATTTTATTTATTAATGACCTACCACTTTTACTAAGGGACTCAATATCATCTACAGATCTCGATGCAAATGTCACAACGTTGTCAGACAGCTAAAACACAAAGCATGAACTCGAAATTTCTTTACAGGATGCCCTAAACAAACTGGACAACTTGTGCACATGCAATGGCATAGTGGTAAATAGTGGTAAAACTAAAATATTACTTATCTCAACACAGCGGGGGCCCCAAGTAGCTGAGTGGTCTAAAGTGCTCACCATTACGGATCACTGCCATCTCACCTCTGTCTGCGTGGGTTCAAGTCTCGGGCTCAGCCAATGTGGGTATGTGAGAAAGCTTGCCAGTGCCTTCTCATGGGTTGGTGGTTCTTTCCAGGGTGTTCCCTAGTTCTTCCTCCACCATTAATACTGGCCGCCATGTATAGCCTATCTTGTGCTAAAAAATGGCGTTAAACCCTACAACAACAACAACAACAACAAAATCTCAACACGGCAAAAAAGAACAAAACTTGATAGTGATGAACTATGTCTGGCATAGAAGGATAAAAATTTGCAAATGGTCTGTCATGACAGACGACTTGGTGTTTTGGTAGATAATAACCTATCATGGACTGAACTTGTCAAACATATCAGTAAAAAAGTCATTCAAGTTTTTGGCTTCTCAGCAGGATAAGACATTTTCTCCCTGAAAGGCACAGAAAACTATTTTATAACAGTTACATACAACCCTATTTAGACTACTGTAATACAGCATTGGTAATTCAAATGATAAAAACATAGCAAAGCTGGCACATCTTCAAAAAAGAGCATTTGGGTTAATATCAATCCAGAAAGAAAGGAAGGAAAATTTAGCTGGTTAGTTAAAAATATTACCTTTTAAAGACCAAATCCATCTGAGAAAAACCAAATTAATGTACAGATATCCAACAATAGTGCTATTGAATATTTACAATCACTATTCCAGTATAGGTTACCTGGCAACCTGCAATCCATGTCTACCAAACAAGATAAAATTCCCAAACCAAATAAGGAATTATTAAAAAAAACTTCCAAATACTCTGGAACTTTGCACTGGAATAGCATTCCAGTTGAGATTAGAAATGCCCACTCTATTTCCTTCTTCCCAACCCAATATATCCAGTGGCTTCAGAGATGCAGCTGAAATAAATACATTCCTTTGTATGAGGGCCTCAAGTTCGACTAGTTCTTAGCTAATTGTGTTACCCTCTTTAAATAAAGTCATTATTATTATTATTATTATTATTATTATTATTATTATTATTAATCACAGGAGAGTTTGCAGTATAGCAAATTTCGGATGAGATATAGTTATGGTTCATTTGCCTCAACATGGAGGCTTTATGAAAGGGAAATTCTAAAATGCTTCTAAATCACCCACCCACTGCATTCTGGATCAAGCACCTGCAGGCTAATCCATACAAAACTGAGTTACTGTTAAGTTGGGATCTTGTTCAAGTCCTGCATTAGTGAGTATGACCTTCTAGTCTACTCAAAATCTATATTTGCCATGACTCATATTAAATCCAGGACTTTTTGACACTTGTCCAAGAGATAACTAATATGCAGAAGGAAAGTCAATTTACACTCAAAAACAAGTCCTAACAAGATTACAATGAATTACACATGATGCCAACTGAAATTTTATACAGAAATAATTGTTCTTCTTTCAGTCACAGTGACCTTTTTGAATCCCAATCAATACAAATATCTGCTGACTTGAGTGATTTCTACCAAAACTAATTTCATGCTAATGCAATTTTATGAATATTTTAGATTTTTTTTTAAAGTGAAGACTAAAAAATAATGAAATTGTCTAAAACAAAAAATTAGCATTCGTAAATGGTTAAATGAATGGTATTAAAGTTAAGTGAATTACAATATATATACACATATAGGCCCATTTTCATAAAAGCTGAACTTGCCAAACTGAATTGGTAAAACATTTAAGAGTGCATGACCCATGCATAAACCAACCATAATGAAAATTCCTTTACTGCTACTCCATCTGAATGGATGGTCATATTCACATGGTGTTTCAGTACAGGAGGTCTTGGGAGTTCTGATTAGGCATGTGATCTCGTCTTTTGGAAATCAACAATAACAATATATACCAGGAGTCAAAAAGAAAACTTTAAAAATTTTTAAGTTTAAATCATGTCCCACATGAAGGTGACCTCCCTTCTTCAGGCTTTTATGTTTCTTAAATTATTAGACCCATTCACAAGTATATATGGCATGTATTTTTCAATAAAAATTAAAGGCAGTGAAACCAAAAATTTTGAGTTATGCACTTTAGCTTACATGACCACTCTTGGGAAAGCAACTATTGCTAAGTCATGGTTAGCTGTAGTCTTCTTCCTTGCCTCAAGTACAAGCAAGCCACAAAGTTTGTACAGGTCTGTTATGTAGAGCTGTTGATATGCTGAAGCCTTTTCTCTTCTTTCAGTCATATTGACCCTAACCTTTAACCTTTTCATGTCCAAGTAAAAATTATAAAACCATTTTGATTCTTACAGTCACAGTGACCTAGACCTTCAACCTACTTAAATCAAAATCATTAGGCATCTTAAACGCTCAGTACACATCCAGTCAGGTCCTGGTTCCTGATGTGAAATTAATGTTACTATGTGAAAACCATTTTATTCTTTAAGTCACAGAGACTTTGACATTTTACCTTTTGACATCAGAATCAACTGGCTTCTTTCTTATCAAGTGCAAGTCATTAACAAGGAATGGTCCAGGTAAATAGTGTAGAACTAATGGTTTTGTGTGGAAACCATTTTTCTTCTTTCATTCGGTGACCATGACCTTTGAGTTTTTGGCCCTAAATTGATTGGGTTCATCCTCACCCAAACGCAAGCTATCCACAATGTTTGGTAACAGCAGATGATGCTAAAGTTATTTTGCTTTAACTATTTTCCTTCTTTGTCTCACTAGGACTTTGGCCATCAAGAGTTTGACACCAAAAATCGACAAGTTTCTTCCTTACTCAAAGTGCAAGCCACCCACAAATATTAGCAACTGCCAACAGTCTCCAGCAGGTTTTAACTGGCTATGCATATTTTGCCTTCACTCAGTCTGGCTTGGTCAGGCATAATACTGTCAACTTTTTTCATATGCTTAAATGTGTCGGATAACATTTTCAGTATTTTCTGAATAAGTAATGAAGAAAAAACAAATTTACTTCATAGACAGGAAAGCGTTTTAGTCTTTAGAGGAATGATGAATTCAAAGACTGTTTTTATTTTTAACACCAAAATTATCATAACTGTTTGGGACAGAAATGAATTACAGTCTTTATTTATCCTCCAAACGGCTTACTCCTACCCCCAAACAATCCTGTAATAAAGTGTACATTATAAGTAATATGTCTGCAAAGACTTTAACTTCACGTTATCAGAATATTTGACCATATGGTGCTGCTTAAAAGTTACAGGTTTGTTTACAGGTGTGATGTCAGGGACTTTGGTCTATTACTATTATTCATGCCAATTTTTCAAAGACTTTTTAACATTTTTTTGTCATAGAACTCAACCCCATACTTGCAAAGATACAAAGAAAATTTAATATAGCACCGTCTCATAAATCCATGAAGTCACCTCAATGTGTCCCATGTGAACAAAATTATAATGAAGTACTTAAAACGCCCTTCATAGGTTTAACGATCAAAAAAAAAGAAGTTAAAACATGAAACGCTTTTCATGTATAACTGTCTGGTGTTCTTGTCACAGTCCAGACTCTTACTTTTGTGTATATGGTCAGTGACAAAATATTGTTTTTCGTTATATACACAAAAAACATATCCACACTGAAAAAAATAATCAAGATGAATACTAAAAATTCAATAAATTATGATAATCTGGTTCAAGAATCTTACCTTACTGAAGAAATCACAGATCTCCTGTGTGGGATGATTGTTCTCTAAAAGGGGAGTTAGGGCAACTATAATATTTTCATGGGCAACTCTGGAGATGAAGTCATCATTCTGCAATAGAAAGAGAAAGGCTGATATATATCAGGTTCATTCTATGTAGAGATGTCAAAATTTTCAGAAATTTCTACAGGGTACCTGTCAATCATATCGATTGGTTACCCTGGTATCCGATCAGACAGAAATTATATTAAATGTGAACCTGAACTCCTTTGTTGTGGGTTCAGAAATGCCAACCCCCAAGAGAGGTATAAGCATAATTTATTACTAGTGTAAGTGGCAAAAAGTGTAATCTGAGCACAAAAAGATCAATCTATATACACCACTCCCTCGATAACTCGCACCTGGATAACTCGCGAACCCGCTTATAACGCTGTGTCCGGCATGGCTCCCGATTTTTTTTCCAAAGAAAATATATTTTAAAATGTGCTGAACGTGAAAAAAATCACAATAAGAACTGGTAAATTGAACCTTGATACATAGCTCGTTTTATCATCGGAAATGGTGATTATTGCCCATAAAGACAGAATCCATATTGTGAAATTTGCAAGTTCTAATAAGATATCACATATTATGTTTGGGTTTTTTTGAGAGAAATAGTTGTCAATACACTGTAAATAAACAGTCTGGTGAAACAGCGATCAACGAAAAATTCTGGTAAATGCTAACAGGTGGCAAAAGAGAATGAAATAAACACCAATTAAATGTCTTGCTATGTGAAATTCACATTCTAATCCTTTAATGTAAACACTACAAACGCAACATATTCTCTTCTATGAAAACATGAAAAGAGTCAATCGACCATCACAATGAAACCCGTGAGTACTTCTGTGAGAACCTAATTACATGCCGGCTTTGTTTTGATCAACAACCTGGGGAAGTGTTTGTTGCATTTAAAAAAAATCATTAAAAGAGAACCATGATCCATTTGATGTGAATGCATCCTTCCACTAAGTGGAAAAATGTCAGTACCATGCAACTCGTTCATGAACCTGGCATAGCACATGCATAGAATGGTCATCTTTTTCACAGATGAGGATTCCAGCAGGACAACAGACCGGGGTGGGAGGAGGGCAATCGGCAATAGCAATGTTATGTAAGTATTGCATAATTAAAATTAATTTTACCCCCCTCCCCCCCAAAAAACTATATTTTAAAAGCAGCAATTACTTATCCATTGCCATTGTGCAACCAAATTTGTTTGGTGGATGGGTACATCGATGCTATCATTATAACCGATCAAAAACAGAAAATGGAACATACTCTCCATTGAGGGAGAGATCCATGCTTTTCAATATAGAATACTGGTATCTCTATGGACAACATGCTGTGCTGCTACAACTGGTCCCAGGGACAAAATGTCTGCACTTTTGTTGTCCTAACGAGCAGAGATAAAAGGAGGAGAAGGTAGTATGGGAATGACAAAATGCTGCCTTCATGATGCCCTCCAAGAAGGAGTGATTCAGGTAGGCCCATGAGGCAGCAACAGCTCAAACCTCATGGGCTTTTAACTGCATAAAGGAGAGGTCTCAATCAGTAAGGTATGCTCTTTTAATTGTAGTGACAATCCACCCTGAGATAGAGGCAGCCAAAATGTCAGCATAAACCTTAAAAGGAAGGAAAAGACATTTTCCACCTTTGTCAGTTAGAGGCCTTAAGATAGCAATGGAAAGCCCCCACAAGGTACATGGGTCTACCTTAATCATCCCCAGCACAGATTCATTTGAGACTGTGGATCTCAACTGGTAGTGGTCCTATTGAAGTCAACTAACTTTTTAGTTAAAAGCTCAGCTAACAAAGGAAAGAAGCAGAATTGTAATTTCCATTAAACCAGAGACAGCCTGTGTTAACAGACAAGGCATGAATCTTGCTGCATCTTCTCACAGATGCTAGAGCGAGTAAAAGAAGTTGTGTGTGCAGTCCTGAAAAGAAAGCCTCACTCAAAAGGTTCTGAGAGGTTAGGTCAAAGACAATAAAACACAAGAAAGATCCCATCTGGGCATAAGAGAGCAGCAGACAGGTCTCTTCAGCTCAAAATATATAATAAGATTGGCAAGGTGTGAATCTGAACCAATTGCCACTCTCTAAGAGCTTATAAGTATGCTAGAGCCATTGATAGTGGATAAAACAGGAACAAATGGAAATCAGCAAAAGAAGTTACAGAGGGGCAGCTAGGATCCACATTTTTCCTACTGTACCAATTACACATATCAACCCCTTACTCTGTCGATGTACCCTTGCAAATCTTGAGATACTGCTTTCATTTCTATGTTGTTGATGTGGAGGGACGATTCGGCTAGAATCCAAAGACCCTTGAGAATTATGCCCTCTTGCTCTAAATAAGTACCCCAACCGGAATTTGGTATGTTGGCAAACAGGTAGGAGTGGGCTCAGGTGCATGCATGGGAATCACAATCAGGAACCTGTCCCTGGTTTATCCACCAGTGCAAATGGTAATGAAAAATCTGTCCTAGAGTGTTCATGTAGATAGAGAATCTGTGTGGTTTCCACCTTGCGAGAAGGAAAAACTGTAAAAGTCACATTATGTAGATGTCTTACAAGAACCAAGAACACAGTAGTGTTCAGGGTTCCCAACAGGAATAAGAAAAGGCAAACAAAGATGATTTTCTCACAGCACCTCTAATAGTGCCAGAATCTGATCTCAATCCAGTGGAACCTGGACTAAGTTCTGGTGCATCAGGAGGGTCATCCCCATGTCAACGAAGTCCTGTGATGAAGAAGTTCCAACTTCTCCAGGTTGAGCAGAAGACTCAATGGAGTTACTGTGGACCAACAACGGAACAGATCCTGATGAAGGGACTAAAATAGAATATTGAGGACCAAACCTCATCCTCATCATCCAACTGAGAGGAAGGAGTGGACCTGATAGGAGGCATTGGTGGTGCTGCTTCTACCTCTGTTATATATATGTAATTTAATTATTTGTTTGTTAGTTTTAAAAAAAAATTTATTTCATTACATGCTATTATAAGGTAGCTCTGTCTACTGGATTTGACATTTTTTTTTTTAGAAGTTCAGGTCAGTTCTGTTTGACCTGTTATAATATAGAAACACTATCTAGTTGTTGACCTTGATTCAGAACTAGTAAGGGTTCTGGTAAACAATATTTATTTTTTTTGATTCTTTGTAAGAGTAAGATTCATTCAGTGGAATCAAGGCCATACCTGGAGTAGTGATAATTATCATGTAACAAACTTCTATTCCTTCTGCAAAGATGAACTCTTGACCCCCAGCCGGGCATCTGTTTTGCATTTTAGTTAGTCTTATAATTCATGTTATGATAAGAACTAGCCAGTCGGGCTCCAAATATATGTTGTGACCAGTTTGAGTTGAATTTTTATTTTATTCAATTTAAAGTGATTATTTTCCCTGGAAATACAAATGCTCCTACAAAATTCTTGAACAAAGACAGTTATTGAAAATTATTCAGAATTCAAAACTGGAATAATACTTTCTGTGATTCAACCAGGAACTGTCGACACAACAGCACTTTGAAGGTTATAACAGACGTCATCGCCTTCCATTTTTGAATTTCATCGGGACTTGAACTCAGATTTATTTAGGACTTTTTAATAATAGGACTTCTATTTTGTAATTCTTGGATTAATTTTGGATTTGATTCATAAAAACCTGAAGTTCTTTTTCTCATTTTTACCTTGGTTTTCTAGGGAAATAAATTATTTGTTAAATTATACGAAGCTTGTTGTCTTCACTCTTTTCTTGTTACTTTTTATAAGAGCCTAGATACGTAACACCTCGAACTTCCTGAGTCCACAAGGATACAGAGGGCATCATCATCAACTAGCATACTCTGAACCAGGGATTGGATGAGCATGAGAGAGGGTATTGGACTACTCTGCGCCACATCCTGTAATACACTGTGGTGAAAAGGAGGGAGACAAGATAGTCTGTCTGCCTTGGATGATGCAACACCTCTAGCCTTCTGACTTGATGTCACCTGGTGAGGAGTTAATAGCAGGACATGAGCTGTATCATCAGCTATTATGCGTGGAAAGGGACCAGTGATATATAGGGGCATACTGGACCAGACCTGTGCACGCTTTCAAAATGCTTTACAGTATTTAGAGGGACATTTTCATTTCATGTCAGCTTTCAGTATTCTTAACAACTGCTCATCATTAGTAACACAAAGTTATCAATGCATCTTTATTCCATCTTGTAACTAAATAGTCAAAATGTGAGGAATGATCCATACTGCAGTCATTCAAATGGTTCTTACTCGAAAAGAACAAGGAATAATTTTTCTAGCCTTGTCAATCTCTTGTTTCTCTGGTTTTATATTGCGAGAGATGTCATTCTTGCCACCACTCCCAACTGAAATACTGGTTTCACACAGTTTGCACAAAGCATATCTACTGAACTGCCAGGTCTTGCTGTGTGATGTGACAAACTGCTGTACTCATTTCTTCGTGTCTTTGGCTCAAGCTGATTTTTTCTTCAGCCATTCTCTTCCTCATAGATGTCATTTCAAATTCATTTTCCGAGGCTCAAGCTGATTCTTCTTCAGCCATTCTCTTCCTCATAGATGTCATTTCAAATTCATTTTCCGAACGCCGCTCACCCATGATGGTGTTTACACTACAGAAATAGACAATAAAAACTATGCACGCAACACTGCAGAGCATTTTGCATGCAACCATTCTATTTAAGGGAAGTTTCATCCGCCTGCCATACGTGCAGGTGGAATCAGCTCTATTCCAAGTTTCAGAAGACCATAATTAGCAAGATGCATACTAATTTTGGGGGGAACTTGGAACAATAGATGCAGACTCAATGAGTATCCCAAGTGCCCTTCTTGTGACCCTGCAGCCAAACAGATTAACTTGACATTATTCCAAAAAATGAAATTTTGACAACATATATTTCAATGTCATGCATACACTCAGGTGGTTGTATGTTGTATATACTAAGTACTCCTCTGTATATGCATGATATCAACAACTGATGGCCCATGTTACCTGTCATTTTCCTTTTGTTTAGCAAAGACGTTTTGTTTTTAATGTTAAAACCTTTTATTGAGGGAAAATGCAGATACACATTCAGTAACAGTTTAGAGTGAGCGAATGGACATTATTAATATACATGATGAAGGGAACAACAGCCACAACAAGACTTGTGTAATGCGGATGTATCTACTGGTATATCAGGGTGGTTTTTTGCGGATGATCTCCCAAAATCCATGAATGCTGTTGTGGAGATATTAAACTCAGAAGAACAGGCCTTTTCAAAACTTTAATAACAAAAGATTTTATGTTCAGGGACAGTTTGGATCCAGTGACTTTTTAGGGGTTGGAGCCATGCACGGCAGAAAAGGGAGAATTATGGTACAAGGCAGCAGCTACCCCATACTGCTCATTCGAGACCCAAAAAGTAGATCAGGTGCATATTAGTATCTCATTAGGTCAAATATGTTGCTATATACATGAATGGAAAAAGACAGATGACCCTTGGACATTACAGAAAGCTTCAAGCCATACAATTGAATTTATGCCAAAACCTATCACATTTTCACCATCTGAGTGTAGACTAGTTGCCGCTGAAGATCATCACTTGTAGAAAAGGGAACCTTTGAACCCACTCAACATGAAGCTGGTGAGTTTCATGTCCAACTTATTTTTTGATGAAAAAGATAAATGGAAAGTTAGCATCTATTATACATCTGAAACCTTATACATCTGAAACATCAAAACAGATTGGTCCATATCAACATTTAAAAATGGAAACTACTGACACTATTTTAGATTCTGTTAAAAAAAGAGATTTTTCATATCAACTAATTTGACAGCTGCTTATTTCAGCATGCCTATAGAAAAACATTTGAGATCTTTCTGGATAGATCAGATATATCAATTTGGGTTCTTCAATTCTGCGTAGCATCAAGTCCAAGAATTTTCACCAATTCAAAAACCTGTGTTTTTGTTTATTAGCTCCAATGGTGAAGTTTGTTTTCATTATGCAAGCAACTCTTTGCTCCTGGCACAAACAATCAGCAAGTATCTGAATGCTGCAAAATTACTTTTAACTGCTCTGTTAAAAACGTTGGGTTCCAAATCAATGAAGAGAAATCTGTTCTTATTCCAGGAAAGTGATAATCTTAGGTTCATCACTAACAACATCAAGCTGACCTCACAATTTATTATAGAGATCTGGGTAAGACAAGAAGTTAGCCTTGGCCAAGCACATGGGTAGCTATAGCAATGACACTGCCTGAGGCTGGAAAGACCAAGTTCTTAAGTGTTTGTCTGACTGTTATATGACCATCAAGAATTTCTCATTATCACTGTACTGGTGCATCCACATCAGGTTCAAGTGCATATTATGATCATCCTGAAACTGGTGGCAGAAGCTGATGGAAACTTTCACATAAATTATTTGGAACTCCTCCAAACTGTTCAAGTTGGTTTGGTGCAGCAGAATAATCCATATACATAATTTGCATCAAGAGAGACAACACTGCAATTGTTTGGTGTATCATCAAATCTGATAACTGAGACAAAGAGATACCACTATTGTGTTTTGAGAGAGAAGTAACTTGTCAGCTGTTCATACACATATACCTGGGAAACTAACATTCAAGATGACAAAATATCCCACTTTTTAAAGGAGTAAGTGGAATTGAAATTGAACTCATATATTTTTCATAGATTAAGTGCATGTTTTTACTTTCCACAAATGACCTATTTGTATCTAGTGTAAATCATCAAATTACTAGTATGCTTCTTGGCATCTACCCTCATGCTTTTGCAACTCATGCCTTATCTTTAAATTGGGCTCAATTAAATTCCATTTATGTTTTTTGCTCCTTGTTTCCACTCTTACTACCAATTCATGCAGACAAACCAGTACTTGTGCCAAACATGACTCCTCTTTTGATCCATCCATCAGATGGGCAGAAATACCCACTCAGTGGGAAGATGAGATTAGGAGGGTGTCATTTGTCAAGTATGTGTCCGTGTGTGTTTTGGCTTGTTAACATAACTTTAAAAAATTTTCAATCATATCGCTACATGTCTGCAGTGTGGCAATTTACAGTGATGTCTTGCACTGGGGCATCATGCTGCAGACATGTAACATGATGTCCCACTCGGTCACATTATCCTGACACCAGGCTGACTAGTCCTAACACTAACCTCTTAACCCTTTAGCTACGACTGCCGCATCTAAGTGTCACCTGTAAATAGCTCCTGAACCCCACTGATGCATGTATGCAGTGTCGACAAGCCTCGTTTACACCCCAGTGTCGCTTATGTGCATATAGTTCAGAAGTACTCGAAACCCCAGTGTTGCATCTATGCGGACTGGTTGAAAGACCGCTGTGTTATCTAAATGTTGACTGGTTGAAAGTACAGAAGTTTACATATTTTTAATTATCATAACCAATGAGAGGACTGTTTACTCAACATTTTGATACAAATATGAAAGCTGAGAGGTTAAATTTAGACACACTGGAAGGGCTTTCCTGGAATTTACGAACACGTGTAGTTGAGATAAACAAAGATGGATTCCGATTCAGATAAGAGCGACTTTGAAGGGTTCAGTGCAAGCGATATCAAAGAATTTAATCGATCATTCTTAGAAAATGGATCAGATATTGATGTCAGTCCCTTTCCAACACCAGATGTAAGTGATTTTGAATCGGATGACTAGGAGGGCATAGTCCCACTTGCACAATGGAGTGATGACCTCGCCATGTTCAAGATCAATGATTTCGTTTCTCATGTTGGTTCAACAATCGAGCTTGGACCACTAAGCAATGAGAAAGATATTTTCTCAAGTTTTTTCCTGAATGTCTGGTTGAAAAGCTTGTGAAAGAAACAAAAGATTATGCCAAGAAAATGGGGGACCAAAAGCAAGACCTGAAATGGTATGAAACCAGCATCACGGAGATGTGGGCATGTTTTGGAATATACATCGTCATGAGTATTATGCAGATACCCAAATATTCCACTGCCTGGATGCAAGTACATTTATGTGTGGATAATGACTATTTGGAGAGGTACCATTCTCAGCTTTGTAATTAGAGTGTGGATTTCATTCATATTTTCATATGTATATATGTACATATTGGATTTATTTTGTGGGATTCAAAACAGTTTACATGACTGGAATTTCTTGTATGATGGGATGTTGGAGTATATAAAGTGGAAATATATGAATAACAGACACTATACAAGCCGTTTTCTTTTTTACTGAAATCCAGCAAAAACTAACCATGTTTACATTGTCAGTTTCTGTAGTCAGCCATGATGATACTCTAGTATTCAGCCCAGCAACCAGCCTCAGTAGTCTCAGTAACTGATATGATAGCACCCCGCAGTAGTGAAACTGCACAACAGCTGTAGTAGCTAAAGAGTTAATGCTGAGAGCCTAGCGAGGCAGCTGTTAGTACCATTTTTATAAGTCTTTGGTATCACGCGGCATGGGTTCGAACCTGCGACCTCCTGCATCCGAGGCAGACTCTCGAACCCATTTGTCAAGTCAGATTTCAGTAGTAAGGGTTTTTCAAACAACAAAACAATGTATCATTGAATCATGGAGAAGGTCCATAAATAAGTAATATGATCATGCATGATGAAAATGGTGTCTTTGGTGTTCTAGATAAAGGTGGAATTCCCATGATCCCTCTGATGTAGATATTGTTAACTATCTGACAAACTTGAACGAAGCAGGAAAGCAGGAGAGTCATAAGGTGTTAACAAGACACATAAAGCCATGTTAGTTCAAACATTAGCTTTGTGGATGATAAAAACTCATTTATTAACAACCAATACATATCTAGGTTCCTGAAAGGTGTACATTACCTAAATCCCCCAAGACCAAGATATTCAGAACTAGGGATGTTTCCATTGTTCTAAAGTATTTTGACACAGATGTATCCTATAGAACAGTTGTCAATGAATGATGTCATGCAAGTTAGTATGTTCAAAGACCTTGGTAACAGGTCCAAGGGTATAAACCCAGATGGCCTTGAATTTTGATAATATGAAAATACAAAACTGCTGTTTCATTCCAACTGTGGGGATTGTTAAAAACATCAAGGCCTAGAAGACAAAGCCAATAATCTTGCAAAATAGATCACCAACTTCACTTGTGCATCATTACAAAACTCCTTTGTATTTGAAGACAAAGGACATGAGAAAGTCGAAACAGATGTCTGCTTCAGTCAAAACTTAAAAAAGTATCCAGGATTCAGTTTATTTTTGGACATTATCTGAATATTATTTATATAAATAACTGAAACACCATTCTCAAACATTGTTCATGACTACCTTCTTGTTGATGAGCTTTGAAGTATGCCAGTTGAACCCAAAACATCTCTGCTGGTGTGAGAAAGAATGGACCCTTCATTCAAGTATAACAAGGAATGTGATGAATACCAGAAAACCCATTTAGATATTCATTATACTGATATTCTACTTGCAAAATATTTCCCATTTTTCACCTCTGGTTGGTTAAAACCCCACATCAATATGGCTTTCTTGTCAAATTGTGTTAACAAGATTGTAAGATGGTGGCCATAATGAATGTCAGATCAGCAGAATTTGTACTTAACTCCATCTAGACATCACAGTATGTCTTCTGGTGAAAACCCCATGCTGACACAACCGTCCATTCAGGAGAATCAGCCATAAGATTTGGATTTTCAAGATGGCTGCCATAGTGGCCATATTGGACATCAGATTAGCACCATTTTTATTTGGAATCAAACAGACATCATCAGAAATATTTTAATGAAAACACCATGTTAATACAGTAAAACCTGTTATGAGAGACCGCCCCTTCTGCCAACAAAAAGCGGTCTCTCAAGACAGGTGGTCTCTCATAGCAGGTTTGTACAAAAATAGGTTTCCAAGGTCCAGTTTCAGAACAATTTCAAGAAAAATAACCACAATCACTGTACATATATTCTATTCTTT
This sequence comes from Megalonaias nervosa, assembly GCA_016617855.1. Taxonomy (NCBI): domain Eukaryota; kingdom Metazoa; phylum Mollusca; class Bivalvia; order Unionida; family Unionidae; genus Megalonaias; species Megalonaias nervosa. Next base: position 12,113 of record JAECUM010006417.1, on the reverse strand, counting down.
ATTAGAAGTTGTTGCTAAAATATTGTATGCATTCATCTAAAAACAAAATTATATTGTAATAAAGATATACTTCTATCATTAAACATGAAATCACATATTTTAGCATATGAAATTGTTTATGAATTATTCGTTTTCCTTTATAACAACCTAAATTTGTTTTACCAACGTTTAAACCACTTTTTTGCAAGTGGTCTGCACTTTTTCACTTCTTTCAGTTACAATAATTATTTTCTCCAGCATTAAAATTTGTCTCTTTTTAGTTGGAGGTTCATCCATTGTTATTAAAATTCTAGGTGTTAAAATTATTAGTGCTCAGTTGTAATACTGAACGTAAAGATGGTGGCTGTGGGAAAATATGAAAAATCTATGCATGTGCATTGCATATCTAACATATAATTAATATAAAAAAAAAATTTAAAAAAAAAACCCGAACGATTATCTCATCCAGAAACAGGACCATTTACTCAGTGACAAAAGTCAACGGCTTCATTAAAAGATGACATACAGGGATTAGCTCTGTAAGCAAAGTGTGTAACCCGGTCGCAGCAACTTGAATAAACGACAGTTTTGTGATTGGGATGTCATCACTTAACATGGGGGGGGGGGAAACAAACATCACAAGTCTTTAGCACTATCAATCAAATCCCGCAAATGATTCTCTCTTGCTGGTTTAATAGACAATGACATTATTCACCCCCGGTAATACCGATTAACTCGAGACAAACAATATACGTGGCCACTTTGTCAACTTTGGCACTTCAACGGCATTTCATGACATGTACATTAGCCTGGTTTACGGACTGTAGCATCTATCACCGGTAGCAACAATCCTTTTGTTTTTAAGTACTCCTTTTATGTTTGTTTTTGATCAGAACAATCTATACTAATCAAGTGGTCGTTGTAATAATTGATTACATAAAGGTCACTGATGTCTGTCTGTTCTCGCGATACAGTCGTCATAGGGATGCCAGGTCCTACAATGGCCGGGAAGCAAGTTAAGTGCGGGAATAATTAGTCTGGTTACCTGCTCTGTATGCTTTCTACGTTCCTCACCCCAATATAAATAACGGAGAACAACACAGGGAGCATACGAAGCAGGGAACCAGGCTAGGAAATAACCTACATATACTTTAGTCTGGTTTACGACAGAAACTTTAAATCACTGTAAGCCTAGCTAAAAAAAGTCAGAGATCGGTAGCCAGCCTATTTTTTATTTTTATTTATTTTTTTTATATTTAGAACGGTATGAGCGATCGTTTTTACAGGGATTAAATAAAGGTTGGTGGAGTTTATCCTCGTTTTTTTGTGATGTGGTCGTTCATAGCAGTGTCGAAATGCATATTTTGCCAAGAAATCGCGGTCACTGGTCGCGTTCAGCAGGTGGTCGCTCATAGCAGAGCATTTATATAATAAAATCAATCCGTGCATTACGATTGTGGTCGTACATGACAGGTGGTCACTCATAACAGAGGTCGCTCATGACAGGTTCTACTGTACAGCCATCAATGGTGGAGGAACACTGATATGGTTTGTATTTGGTAGGAGTAGCAATAAGATGGTTCTTAACCTTTACCTCATGTAAGCATCTTCGGATGCCTAAGTCCCATTCTCATGGAAGCACCTTTGGATGCTTCTACCCAATTTGATTGGAAGCGAGTTTTGATGCCTCTAAGCCATTCTCTTGGAGGCGCATGTGGATGCCTGCTGCAAAAACCAGCCATTTTTAACTGCTTTTCGAAGCACCACCTTCAGAGAAAACCCTCTATTAGATACTACATTCACTGGTGTAAACAACCATTATGTCAGATCACATGGTTGCTGTTTAAGATCTAGTCGTAATCTGCTATTTAGAGTAACTGGGTCAGATTTTCCACTCTCCAAGAATGGAGGCCGTGAATTTCGTTCAGTAATGTCAGGAGTTGGACAGCTAGAATCACAACTATGAAAGCTTCAATAACTTTGGTAAAGGCTCGATGTTGATGCAGCCAACACTGAATTTGTGTAATTTATCAAATTCAAATGATTTAGTGATGTAGACATACACAATGAACTGGTAAATATCAAGTATGAGAAATGGTGGCTATGGTTGGTCACACGGATTCACTGGCTTGATGGTGAACGAGTTCTCTCAAGATCTTAATGCACATAAAAATTCTTCTGTGAAAAATAATTATACAACTATAATGATCAGATTTTACTCTTAAATCTTTTTATACCTAACAGATGTGTAACAAAAATGTAAGATGGTTAAAACTGATGCTGAACGTAACATATACTACACTGCTGTAACAGTTAAAAGCAGTTCTACGTGTATGGAGTCTGATGAGTAAGAGGTGTTATATATGTAGCACACTGCACTGTGTGACTTTGGTACATGTATAGTGAACTGCCTGCAAAGCCATACACTCTATGAGGTAAAGGGTTAAGATGGTCACCATGGTGGCCATAATTGAGTTCAGATTGGGACAATTTTCATTTATGACAACTACGCATCTCAAGTCTTTCACTGAAAACCCCTTGCTGATATGATCATTGTTACGATAATGATTTTGATAAGGAATGTATTCCTTTAGCTGACACATGTATTGGTCAGGCTTTTGATGAGGTCACTTTCACTTCTAATTTGGATCAGTCAAAACGTATTGATCATAGTGATCCTCTTTTGAATACTCATTCTCTTTTTTCTGATCAGGGTGACAAACGACAATCACTTGTCGTCGAACAGGAGAAAGATCCTGAGTTCTCCTGTTTGTTTCAGCGGGCCGTTAGTGAAAAAGAAGCAAATGAAGTACCTGTCTGTTACTTCATTAAAAATGGATTTCTTATGAAAAAATGGAGACCTCCCAAGGTACCTGCTAGTGACGAATGGTCAGTTAAATATCAGATTGTGGTTCCGAAACCTTACAGACAGGAAATACTTTGTTTAGCCCATGAAACTGCTCTGGCTGGTCATTTAGGGATAAATAAAACGTATCACTTCTATTAGCCAAAAATCAACAGTGATGTGTGCAAGTTTTGTAGGTCTTGTCATACTTGTCAAATTGTAGGAAAACCAAATCAAAAGATACCTAAAGCTCATCTGCAACCAATTCCTGCATTTGACGAACCATTCAGTAGAATCATGGTACATTGTGTTGATCCCTTACCAAAGACCAAGTCAGGCAACCAATATTTGTTGACCATAATGTGTGCATCAACAAGGTTCCCAGAGGCAATTCCTTTGAGGAATATTAAAACCAAAAATATAGTAAAGGCTTTGATAAAGTTCTTTGCTCAATTTGACCTTCCCAAATTTGTCCAATCAGATCAGGGGTCAAATTTCATGTCTGGAATTTTCCAGCAAGCCATGCATGAATTAGGCATTCAACAGTTCAAATCATCTGCCTATCATCCTGAGAGCCAAGGGGCTTTGGAATGATTTCATCAAACTCTGAAAAATATGATAAGTCGTATTGTTTTGACACAGGTAAAGACTGGGATGAAGGCATTCATTTACTTTTGTTTGCAGTTAGAGAGTCCGTTCAGGAATCTCTAGGGTTCAGGCCGTTTGAACTGGTGTTTGGACATACTGTGCGTGGACCTTTAAAGTTATTGAAAGAGAAACTTCTTTCCAATGAAGAAACAGAACTTAATCTTCTTGATTAGGTCTCATTTCAAGTATAAATTGTCAAAGGCTTGTGAGGTCACAAGAGCAAATTTGCACTCTACTCAGTCAAAGATGAAATTAAGATATGATAAAAACTCAAGCGATAGGAGTTTTCAATCTGGTGATAGAGTTCTAGCTCTCTTGCCCATTCCACAAAATCCTCTTCAGGCAAATTATTATGGTCCATACACGGTTTAAAAGAAAATAAGTGATTTAAATTACATTATAAATACTCCTGGGAGACGAAAACAAAAACAACTGTGCCACATCAATATGTTAAAGGAGTATGTTGAAAGAGATAGCCAGGTAAATCATGCAATTAATTTAGTTGTACCTGTCCTACCAACTGAGGATTTGAGTGAAGGAATTCAGTTGGATTCTACTGATCTTGGATCAACAAATCTTCGGAATTCGGAAGTTATGGAAAATCTAGACCAGAAACTTTCTCATTTACAAAATCAAGGAAAAAGTGAACTTAAACAATTATTGTCTGAATATGAACACTTATTTCCAGACATGCCTACAAGAACAAACAAAATTTTTCACGACGTTGAAATAGTAGATTCAAAACCCATGAAACAACACCCATACAGGATGAATCCTTTCAAACAGAAAAAAAAAAAAAAAGAGATTCAGTATTTACTGGAAAATGATTTTATAGAGCCCAGTAAGAGTGATTGGAGTTCACCGTGCATTCTTGTTCCGAAACCGGATAAAACTTTCCGAATGTGTACGGATTATAGGAAGGTGAACAGTGTGACAAAAACCGATTCATTTCCATTGCCAAGAATCGATGACTGTATCGACAAAATTGGAAATGCCAAATACGTCACTAAATTCGACCTTCTGAAGGGTTTTTGGCAAATTCCACTAACGGAAAGAGCAAAAGAAATTTTGGCATTTGTGACTCCAGATGGACTCTACCAGTATAAAGTAATGCCATTTGGGATGAAGGGTTCTCCAAGTACTTTTCAACGCCTTATGAATATGATTACTTCTGGTCTACACAATTGTGATGCCTATATTGATGATGTCATCATCTACAACAACACCTGGAAAGAACATCTAGTCACGATTCGGAAGTTCTTCGACAGACTCACGGATGCAAATTTGACTATTAATTTATCTAAAAGTGAGTTCTGCCATGCTTGTGTTACTTTTCTAGGACATATTGTGGGACATGGTCAAGTTAAACCTATAGATGCTAAGGTCAAGGCTATTTCTGAATTTCCTGTGCCTGTCAGTAAAAAAACAGCTGATGCGATTTTTGGGTATGGCTGGGTACTATCGCAAATTTTGTTCTAATTTTTCTGATATTGTAGAACCTCTGACAAACTTGTTGAGAAAGAAAACCAAGTTTCTTTGGACTGAAAAATGTCAAGAGGCTTTCGATAGATTAAAGGCCATACTTAAAAGTGCACCAGTTTTAACAGCTCCAGATTTCAGTCAACCATTCAAACTATCTGTGGATGCAAGTGATGTTGGGGTTGGAGCAGTTTTGATTCAAGATGACAAAAATGGTGTAGAACACCCAGTGTGTTATTTCTCTAAGAAATTAAATAAGCACCAAAGAAATTACTCAACAATCGAGAAGGAATGCTTGGCTTTAATACTGGCTTTACAGCATTTTGATGTTTATATTAGCTCAGCTCCTTCTCCGGTTGTTGTGTTTAGTGATCACAACCCCCTTACTTTCATCAGCAGAATGAAAAATGAGAATCAAAGACTATTGAGGTGGAGTTTATTTTTGCAAAAGTACAATCTTCACATCAGGCACATCAAAGGAAAAGACAATTTAATTGCAGATGCACTTTCCCGTGTATAGAAATATCATTTTCATATACACCTTTGTATAATACATAAGAGTTCTTCTTATGTAATTTTTTTTTACCTCATGTATAATTTACATCTGGTAAAAAAGAAAGCTTTATTACATAAATCTTTCTTTTTTCTTTATGGGGGAAAGTGTTACGACCCTGTAGTTAAATTACATGTGTGTTAAAATTTGAATTCTTTTTATTTCATTTTTTATATCATTAAATATAATTATTATTATGATGATGATTATGTTTGCAGGGTCTGATTTTTTTACAGAAACATTGTGTTTATTTAGAACGTAAATGTGACTCATGTAAGCACGATTTTTGCATGACGGTTTGTCGTTTCAAGTAAACAGTTGGAAATAGCTGTGTAATTGATTGGTTGTGACCATGGTCATTTCTAATTATACTTGTTGACATTCTATACTACGTTGGCGAGATTTCGAAATCGCCATGTGTTCTTCGTGCGTGTACATGAAATGATGTTTTAGTTTGCTTTAAATACTCAGATACCTGCGAAATAGCCGAGAGTCATATTTTAACATCTTAGAGAGTCACATTGTAACATCTTATAGAGTTTCTAATACCTTAGGAAGAAGGTATTCGTTTGTGCTGGAAAGAGTTGTTCATTCGTACGTCTGTAGAACGACCGTAGAATGATATGTGTTTTGTTATTGATGATAGCTGCACTTCATCTACCTTTTAAATAATAATTATTTTCCCTGGAGAACTACACAACGGGCTTTCGACAAAGACATTTGGTGAAATTAATTCTAAATTGGAGCAGAACGATACAAATTGTGATTCACAGTGAAAATTCTGGACACTTGTGTAAAACCTTTGTCTGACGTCATTGTCTGCCATCTTGGAACGGAAATGAGATTCAGACTACTTCAATTAGAACTGTTTATTTACAGGACTTATGTGTTTTTCACAATTTTAGGACAAATTTTTGGATCTTCTTCGTACATCGTAAGACTTATTTTATATTTTCATCTTTTCACCGTGTTTTCTAGGTAAATAAATTATTTTTGTTAAAATTTACAAAGCTTGTTGTCGTCACTCTTTTCTTTATGTTACTTTAAATGAGCTGATACGTAACATCATCCATTCAAAAGGAGTAGTGATAACAAGATTTTCAAGATGGCTGACAATGTGACCATAACAGACTTCAAATTGCTACCGTTTTCATTTAAGACGAACTAGACATCATACAAAGTCTTTTAGTGAAAATCGATGTTAATCTGACGTTAAATATACATTTAGAAGAAGCTGCAAAAAGAAAATGGCTACTGTGGCAGCCATATTGGATGTCAGAATAAAACAATTTTCATTTATGCCCAACTAGGCATTAGGTTAAATGTGTGTGTAAGGTTTCAAGGTAGTTTAGGAGGAGTAGCAATAACAAACTAGAGCTAACGGACAGCAGTATGAAAGACAACAAACCATCTCATAAGCTCTTCCAGTCTATGACCAGCAAAGCTAACAAAAACATTTTTTTTTTTTTTCATTAAGAATTTGAGATCAAGCATTTAATGGATATGACAGGCCCTTTCTTCTAAAAATCAAGACAGGAATATTTTTTCTGAAAGTATTTGAGCACCAGAACTTAAAAAGAAAATCCCTGCCCTCCACCCCCATCCTTCCACCTCTCCCACAAATAAATTGTAGATCACTTACTAACAATCCACACCCTTTTTCTGTGATATATATATATATATACACACACACACACACACACACACCTTTTCGCATATATTATTTGATTAGTACTGCTTTTAACTGAGTTCATAGCTTGTTTTTTTTACCGTGACTTTAAAGTCTGTTGGATTCCCAAAGATTTAAAACCATTCAGGAAATTATATACTCCAGTAATTTCATCTTGTTGGCTTCATTACCAAACCCTGTCTAAATACTTTAAATTCTTTGACGATAAAATATTTTATTCTTATTAATGCCAACTTCTTGTCAAAATAATCAGGTCAATATGTAGAAAATTAGTAATTTAAATGATAATAAACACTATCAGATTGACATTGGTAAATAAATTTGCTGTACATGTCATGAGCACTATAAGAATGTATGGTACTAATGATCTACGTATATCAACCTAAAAAACTCCTACTAAATATATTAAATGGATACGATTCTCATCACTTTAAATCTGGTAAACTTGTAAGATGATCAAGCTGTTATCAAAAGAGTACAGCAGTGTCTGCTTAGTGGAGATCACTTAAAATCAGTTGATCTACAGTAGATCATGTGCCTATCTTGCACCACAGTTCTTGGAAAATGTATTGCATGTACATACCAGTAAATGGTGCAACAGAGTAAATCAGTGGCTGGACTAGAGGTACACAATTCTTGGGAAAATGTGTATTGCATGTACATAACAGTACACTGTGTGACAGTAAAAAACTGGTGCTGGTCTAGAGATATTTCAAAGATGGACGAGTGCATTTGACCATGGGAAAACATAGCACAAGACTAAAATGGCTGGCAGAATAAATGGAAAAGACCACAGCATTTCTCATATTCTTGATTAACTGATCAGTCTACGCAATAATGTTGAGGGCTGATTCAATGTCATCTTATTTCTCATATCAACCTGTTTATTCTTGCAGGTCTTTTTTAAGGTCTTTTTCTTTCTTCAAAGCAAAATTGTAATGTGTTATGATGACCACTATATCCAGTCCATGACCAGCAACTGCACGTGCAGATTAATTTCCACTGCAGAAATCACTGAATTTCTAAAATCCACAACGCCTATACCGAATGATACCTCCTCTCTTTATCTTTATCCGATTTTTTATTGCTGCTATGATGTTTACAATCATGAAATTATGTTTCAGGTGACCCTAAACTCTCCAAATATAGCTTTTACAAATCTGTTCACCAATAACTTTTTTATATTCTTAAGTCCAACAGATAAATGCCAGTGACAATGCTCCTTTCAGGACCTCTACCACACACTTATTAAAAAGATCCTATCCTTTAGAACTTAAACTCACCGACTGGATAACAAATGGCCAATTTTTACATTTTCACAAAAAATTTTAATCAATAACGAAGCACAACAACTATGTTGTTTTTAATATATGATTATCCATAATAAATTAATAAACCACCCATTAATTAATTCACAATTTGTAAATGCTGATATGATAAGAAAAAGGTATTTTTTGTTGTAATAGTCTCAAATAAATTTTTATTCCCTAGAAACCATCAATAAACACAAAACATCTTTCTTTGAAGTGGTAATATTCTTACATGTCGACGTATCAGAGATAATGAAATTCAACGGATTTCTTTAAACTAATGTATTCTGCATGATACACATGTTGGTACAAACATTTTTTTGTGTGCAAACAATACCATCAAAAGTAGGTAATAATAATAGTAATAATTATAATAATGTGGACTTTGTGTAATGCCTAATTTTTCGAAGCTCTAAGCACTTTACAATATCAGATAACACAGAAATCTACACAATGAAAAGATTACAGAAACACCATGAAATTACAAAACAAAAGCATGCCAACAATAATTAACGAAGTCAACATTATTAAGTTTGTTCTTGTTGTCAAAACAGGTGAGGTTTAAGAGCACTCTTGATTGAGGACATGGTGTCCTTGTGTCTATGATCAGTTCTTCAGTGGATCCAAGCATCCGCATTTTGAACTTTTTGAAGTTCTGTAGTAGATACTGACACAAACCAGACAGAAGTGAATTACAATAGTCCAGTCTTGAACACAAACATTCTTTAGTGGCATCAACCGACAGAAAATTGCAAATGGAGCTCATGTGTCACAGCTCCTGATATGCAGCCTGTCAGTGCAATGAGAGTGTACTGTCGAGAGTGACACCTAGAATTTGTACTGACTGTATAAATTTAATGTTGACATTGCTGATACATATTATTTCAGGTAAAGGATGTGAAAGTCTCTGCATAGTGATCAGGATGGTTTCAATTTTATCGTCATTCATCTATGACATCACATTGGAAATGCACCTCTCTATGCCTTGGATACTAGCCTCAACTTCATCTGGGTAGCTAGATTTGTATATTTTAGTGTCATCTGCATACAATTGGTGAGACACCGGTGTTTGATCCATGACACTTGAGAGTGACTGAGTGTACAGAATGAAAAGAACTGGACCACAAACAGAGCCTTTTGGAACACCAATGCAGAGATCAACTGGGCTGGAATGTCTTACATTTACAGACACAATTTGTAATAAGAGTATCATAAACAGTGCATCAAAGGATTGCCCCATATTTAATAACCTTCTCTGTTGATGACTGAAATTTCTACCAAAATAAACTTTCTTTCAGTCAAAGTGACTTTGACCTTTGATGTTTTTGAGCCTAATATAAACAGGCTTCTTCTTTACAGAAAGTGCAGATCATCAACAAAGTCTGGGTCAGGTCTGTGATGTAAAACAATCAGTGCCCTTGATCTTTGAATTTCAACTCCAAAATTAATAGCCTTCTTCCTCAAGTGCAAACCACCAACAGTCTGGTTGAGGTACATCATGCAGAATTAACTTTATAGTGCAGAAAACCATTCATTTAGTAAATCACTGACTTTTGACCTTTTGTTTCCAAACTCAGCAGGGTTCTTCCTTAACCCAAATGCAAGCCAGATACAAAGTTTTGTAATTGAAGATTATAAAGTTATTCTGTAGAAACCATTTTTATTCTGAGTAACCCTGAACGTTGACCATTTGAACCTGAAATCAACCGAGTTCATCCTTTTCCCAAATGCAGGCCACCAACAAAGTTTGGTAAATGTCAACAGTGAACAACTCATGAGATCGTGTGAAAATAAAATTAGGAACAGACAGACAGGTTTGGTTTTGTTTTGTGGGTTTAATGCTATTTTTTTCAGCATAGCAGCCACAATATTCTGTGAAGAAACACTGATCCAGTGGAAGTTACTGGCAAGCATTCTCACAAGCCCACACTGGTCGAGCAAAGACGCAAACTCATGCTAAAAGAAGTGAGATGTGTCAGTGATCTGTCAAATCTAGTGCTTTAGACCATTCGGCAACCTGTGGCCCCACAAATGGACAGAGATCATAGCACAATAAATACAAAAAACATGAAAGAAAAAAACAGTATGGTCTTTGTACAACTTGCTATCAGGTGTCCCAACCTATGGCAATTTGGCAATCAGCAAGAGCATTGTCATTATTTGTGGCACTGAATGCAAGAATATGGTTTTGACTCCATTTAGCAGCTTTCATCACTTTTATTTACTTCATTACAGTTCAGTATTTTGTCATATTGAGTCAAATTATTCGGTGCATCCATTAATTAAACAGCCAAAAAGAAGTCAAGCCAAGCATGTCATGTGTGATTACTTTTATGGAAACATGGTATGCAGTCTACAAATAATTTCATGAAAACAGTCCAAGGTCAATTGATAAAATGATGTCTGTCAAACACAAAAATAGTGTACTTGAAAAAATAACATTTTTAACCATTACTCTTCAAAAAATGTTAAGAAAAATTCGAGAGCCATGTTTTATATTACTGCATTTCAGAGAACTGCCAAATAAAGCCGCCACATGTTCCAGCTGAAACCATTAAAAAATCATCCACTACCTTGCATGAGGTGCTTCTTGTTCAAGGAGACAAGACGTTGAAATACCCACTGGAACAGGAATACTGGCCTTTTTCAGTAGGGTTATTTCAAAGACAGCAGCTTTGTAACTGAGTAAAGCCTAGCTTGAACCCTGCAAGTCATGACTGGCATCAAAATTTTATAAGTAATATTCAGTGCTAGATAAACTGACTCTACAGCAGACTAACCAGTCGAGTTAATCATGGCACACACTAGGATATTGATTTCTGCCAAGCTGACATGAAATAAACATGCTTAATTTCATCAAAATCTGTGATGGATGAACAGATGGGTGAATCTCAGCCTCCATATACACAAAAGCAAATTCAGTTTAAGAATTACATTCAGATTTTTAACTGATAAATTCTACTATTCATATAAACAATATAGTCTCTTTAGTACAGCACTGATTGCATACTGTGCCAATCATAAATTGTACAATGTCTTAAAATTGTATGTATAATGTACAGCAATAGACATTGTGCAAGAATGATTTGGGAATAAAAAATATCATGAAAATTGATATTATTGTGACAATGCTGACCTACCAACCCGACAAAGAATCCTCAGTAAGGCAGTCAATGTATTTCCGTAAGTTAGACACATATTCAGTAAGATGTAATGAAATATCATGTACTGCTATTGTTGACTTGGAAAACATGCATTTCAAAAGATTAGAGGTGTGGCCTGATGCGACCTGAAAAACATATTTCAAATTATTAGAAGTGTGACCTGATGCGAAAGCATGCATTTCAAAAGATTCTAATTGTGGCCTGATGTGAATTGGACAGCATGCATTTCAGAACTTTACAAGTGTGGCTTGATGCAGCAAAGGCAACAGACAGTTATACTAAAAAGGTTGTAAAGTACACTTTGTAAAGCTCCAGTTCAGTTTCAGAAATTGTAGTTCCAAAGTCCATGCAAGTCAATGACTTCTAGCAAGATCACTCTGCTTGACAGAATCTTTCTTCTCCAATTCAAGTGGTGGCAGCAATATCTGTCCAGTAATGGGGAATA
>JAECUM010006416.1:0-20872 GCA_016617855.1 Megalonaias nervosa | reverse complement strand
ACATTATCAGCGGCGATTGAAATAAATTCTCCTGATTACCTCGTAGATATTTATCAAAGTTCGATCAGATCCGTGTTAGGATGGCCTGATGTTCCACCTGTTTATAATGGAGTTTCAGAACCAACTAAAAATGAGTTTAAAACGAGTGAAGAAAAATTCATTAAAAATCCAGAATATCGAGGAAAATATCCATGGAATTATATAGTATTTGGATCTGATCCAAACGACGATATATACTACTTTACCGATTTTGACGGTAAAAGGATCCCCAAGATGACTAGATCAGCAGTTATTATTTTCGTGGTACCAGGGGTTCTGTTTAGGGATATTCGACCTACTGTTGATGTAGGATTTATTAAACAGTTTTTAGATACTCTTAAACCTGAATACGATAAAACGTTTAATGATTTAAGAAATTTACTTATTTCATTATCACAACATTATAATGAAAGTGTAAAGCAGCAAATAATCGAGTTAATAAAACACTTAAATGGTATCTTATTCGATTTATACATCGTCAATCGAAGTATTATAAACACTGCGACTAAACTCGATGGAAATCCCCGCACAAATCCAGAAAATAAACAAATATTTCTTGATCATTACAGAATAACAGAAAAAGATTTACAAACATTTGTTATACCAGATTTAAATAACGCTGAGATGAAGAAATCATTAAATGATCTTATTGAAGAATATTATCCGGGAGTAATTGAATCGTGGAGAAAAATAACCATACCACCGGTTATACTAAAACACAATAACAATCCCTTTGGTGCCGGACGTCATATATCGCCAGGTATTGTAAATATAACAACAACAATTGCAGTCAATCTGGTATGTGATGTTATTGAAGGTAGCTATCAGGTAGATCTTTCTAAGTCTAGCCAAGCTCAGCAAGGGTACATATTATTCAGTTTTAGCCCGTTGGTACCTCCCGGTTCGTTAATTGTATCAGAGCCAATTAATCCCGTGTACCTGCGAGTTCATAATCCGTTATTATCAAGGATACACTTTAAACTTACAGACCAAAATAATAGAATTCTGGACACGAGAAACGAAGTACTAAATATAAACCTATATGTACGCTCATAATACGTTTTTATTATAACAAAAAAAAATATCCGGATGTCTATAATACTGTATTCTTTTGTTTACATAAAATCCGTGCACAATCGAAATCTATTATCTAGAAGGCTGTGGCTGCATATTGATTATTCCATATAACGGCTGTGCGTAAAGTTATTTTAAGAACCGCTATATAACTAAATCAATATCCGCTGTTACGGCTTTACGCATAGACTCAGTGTTATACAGAATTATATATATATTTTGGAAACTAGAAATATAAAATCTCATTTTACACAGAAAAATGTGGTTTTTGTTAAGAATATTGTAGTTTTTAGGAATGTAACGATATGACTGACAAATTGTTAAGCTAAGGTTATTGGTAAACACATACTAACTTTTTCAATATGTATTTATAACAAGGTCCGATAGCTCAGTTGATAGCGCGTAGAAACTCTCATCCGGAGGATCATGGTTCGAAACCCGAGAAAGACAAATTGTCTGCGGAAGGCGATTTTAGGCCAAGATTTATAATTTATTGGGGGCTCCAGCCCTCCTGTCTTCAGAGTACACCAATCCACTACGTCAACACGTGGTGGATTCACTTTTGTGAATCACCCATTGGTTGAACGTTATGGGTTGGTGTGCTGGCGTGAAGACGGCATTTCATCATCATCATCATCATATCATCATCATATCATCTCATCAAAAATATACAGCTGGGGGTGATATGAGGTCGTGACCTTGTGACTTCACTAAAGGGGTACCCCACACAGGGGCCATTCCAAAAGACACAATCGCAAACTAAAAATAAACCTAATGAGATTCCAGGTCACAAAGACCAATCAGCCTTTGAGTTCCTAGAGTTTCGGTTACGGATATCTAGGAATTCTTGTAAGGCAATAAACAGAATCTGATTGGTCACTAAAATAAGACCTACACGTGTATAAACAACCCTCTGAGTTCTTAGAGTTTCGGTTACGGATATTTAGGAATTCTTTCGGGGGTAAACTAATAACACGTATAGGCAACCCTCTGAGCCTCTAAAGTTTCGGTTTCGGATATTTAGGGGTCTCTTGGGGGGAATGTCTAAACAAAGATTCGGAACCTCATTAGGTTTATCTGATACAACTATGGAATGGTAGACCGAATGTCACCCCGCGCTGTATATTTTTTGTTTATTTTTATATTAAATATAAAAAAATAAATATATATAATGAACCAAGAAAACATTAATGATATTATTTCTGCTATTAAAAAACTAAAACATAACGGAATAAAAATATCTGATAATCTCGACCCTCAGAAAATTATGTGCGATTTTGAATTACTGCAACAAAAGAAAATTTGATAATAAATATACACTACGTTCAAACTACAGATTTATAAAATTAATTTATCAATCTATGCTTGAATTACTAGCTATGGTAAACGACAATCAGGTAAAGCTATTTGCACCTCTTGCACGTTCGATCGAAAATATTAAATCCGAACTGTCTCATGAGTACGAAAGAAAAAAGATCGTGGACAATCGTGTAATGCAATTAAGAAAGATTATGTTATCTGATTCAGTCAAAAATGATAATGACGCTGAGAGCAGCGACGATGAAGGTGGACCCTTAACTGTAATTATGGCTAAACAAAATACTTGGGAAAATTGACAGTAGAACTATCTGTTTTTCGTTAGGAATAGAGAGTTAGATATATTCAAATATTATCTGCTGATCGTATTTTATTGAAAATGCAGATCTGTATATTTTATCTGCAACATCACGTACCGATCGTGAATTTATGCTAAAATGTTTTGCAGCTGCATTCATCGATGGGAAAGTAATTTCCAGTCCTGTTTCTGTATTTACAGATTTAATAGCTCTTCTTGCAAACCTTTTACATTTTCCAGTATTTCCAAGTGCAGAATTCTGACTAGGTGTAATAGCCTGCAGGTTAGATAACCGATTATTCTGGGGATTTCCATCAATATGATCAACTACAAGTCCATCTTTGATCAATCCAAAATGACATTCAAATACGAATCTACTTGATAAGTATTTTTTTCCCTTAGCAACATTAAAACTAAAATAACCTTTAATTCCAACATTACCTACTGGTTTCTTTAATCTACAATGTCTGATTACACCATCTCGGGATGATTCATAATTTATATATACTGGATGTTTCACAAATTCGTTTTGCTCCATTATATATATAATATTATTTGTCTAAATCATTGTTTTGAAATCTAACCAGATAATCTTCTTCGGTCTTTATAGGAGAGTCAGTGTTATTTTTTTTTGTCATAATATCGTTTTAATTCTCTATATTTTTTTCCGCCACATTTTAGACACAATTGAGTTTTTCCTCTGGCTCCAACACCACATTGAATACACGGTATTGGTCCTGTACTTCCATTTTTGATACTTTGTGCATGATTTCCGCAGTATTTGTTCACACACGATTTATTACAAGTAGAAGTATATCCAATTTTGAGCCAAGCACATTTGTTTTGTGTTTCAGGCATTATATATATACTAAAATTTTAATTTAAATATTTGTCTTAATTATATGGAGGAATTATCCGTTATTGAACCTCCCCCTGCTAGATTCGATCTTGACAGACTACCAGAATATAAATTTAGTGTTTTGATGCAGGATCTGGCATTAACGGATGAGGATGTAACCGAACGTATTCGTGAAGCAAAAAATGAATTTCGTGTGATGGCGCTGCTCATGTATGGTCAACATTCAGAGTTGGAAATGTTACTAATATGATGAATGACAAACGAGGAAAAGTAATTATTAATCACCTTGATGATCAAAAATATTTTATTTTAATAAAATTTATTGTAAATACAGAAGAAGATATTTGGATTATTCGTGATAAGCGTGATCCCGTCCGTGTGCAGTCCGGGGGTAATATTGTTCTTTTGAGTAATAAATCTAAGCCCGGAATACTAACCGGTATAGATAAATTATATTATGAACGTGCATATCCAGTTACTGCAGTTGTATACGCAATATATCCGCTTAATAATAAACCTGACGTCGGGGATCTAAAACCTATGAGATTGTCGGAGTCAAGAATAAACTGTGTAGCTGAACGAGTTACAGAACATTTCATAAACGCGATATGTGGTAATGGTTTAACAGATTTACGACGGAAAAAAATAAATGACTGGGCAGAGTCGGTTAAAGATACCGGAGCGTCTATCAAAGATGTCGCTGAGCTAGAAAAGAAATTAAAATTCCCAATAACAGTAAAAACGCTGACGGGAGAGATTTTATATAAATCGAAATATGAATCAAGAGGAGCTCCGATAGATATTATTGATCATAATTCGCACGCATGGACCTCAGCAGTAACAATATTTCCACGAGATAGAACGGTTAAAGTTTATGACGGTGATATCTTTGATTTTATTAAAAATATTAGTAAAACCGATCCTGTTTCTGTTTGGTTATTTCAGAGTTCGGAATATAATCATTATGATCAATTTGTACGACCTAATGGTGATATTTATCGTACAGAATCTCTTAATGTAGAAATGGAACATCTTGCGCAGCGCCTTTGGCGTGAATATACTTCAGACGATGTCAAAGTTAGACAATTATTAAATAATTGTTTTACAGTTCCATCTGTAGCGGCTCATTTCGCTCGGGAGAAAAATTTATGGAAACCAACACGATCGGAATTCCTTGAAGATGTCAAGAAAAGCTGCGTAGAATATGGACACGGGGGATTATGGAATACTAAATATAAGTGTAATGACGTTATATCTGTTGATATGGTAGCGTGTTATCCTGGAAGTGTTCTTGGATACGGAGAATGTGCTGAATACTTTAAGAGATTCGGACATCCTACACATGACATGACCAGGGTTGCGATAAACGGACATTTACCAGATTTTGACTTAACCGGATTTGCTCATGTAGAATTATTCGAATTTGCAGAAGATCTCCATCCGATTACTTATACTTGGTTCGGAAGACATTTTTCAGAAAAATATTGGGTTCCAATAGTACTATTGCGATATATGTTTGATGCTGGATTTTTAATATCGTTGAGAGTAACTGAAGCGATTATATCGTTTAATTCACAGAAGCAAGTTTGGTTACCAGAACCGAACAGATTTAATATCGATGATACCAGGAAAGAATTCCCTGATATTGATGAAGATCATATCATTAAAATAAATAAATGCAGGAACGAGCATGATGAGAAATTTGCAAAAGATCTTGGTAGAAAGATAATCGGTAAGTTTACTCAAGGAGGATCACATGATCATAAACGAACGTGTACAAGATTGATTATGGACGATGCTGAACTCGATTTTATAATAGCTGATACAACGGAAAAAAATACATTTATAAACAGATGTAATGCTTATTTATCAGATGGAACGAAACTAGGTACCATTGTGAGTTATCTTGATGGTGACTCACCACAATTTACTCATTTAAGATCATCTATGTTGGCATATGTTTCTATAAATCTACTGTCTATGATAAATAAATTTCCTTGTGATGCTGTCAGAGTCGCCACGGATTCGTTCTACATAAATAAAAAATATACAGATTTATTAAAGCTCGGTAATGGTGAATGGGGATCATGGAGAATAAAACAGGAAAATATACTTAGTTATTCTGAATCTGCCGACGTTGAAATTGCGGAGACATATTATAGAAATAATAATCAAATATTAAAGTCATCTGCACCATCTGTGTATGATCCTGTATCTAGATATAAAACTGTTTATCTTAATGGGTGTGGTGGTTCAGGTAAAACAACACGTGTGATTAAATTATTTATAAATAATATCTCAGATATAATTGTTTTAACGCCTACACATAAACTCGCCAGAGAGATAAAAGAGCGAGGAGTAAAATCGTGTACTTATCACAGTTTCTTTAGATGGTGTGGAGACACATGGACTCCTGAACGAATGGGTGAGAAATATATACCTAAATATATTATATGGGACGAGATATGCACGGTGTCGTTAGAAACACTAAAAACATTTCTTGAATGGTTGTTATTGAAGAATACTGCTGTTATTATGTGCGGCGATAATGGTCAACCACCACCCTTTGTTGGAGAGTCTCCACATGAATGGCTGAAGAATGACGTAGATTATTATGAAGAAATAAATGATGACCATAGAGCTATCGATGAACCGCTGAAGGAATTTAAAAGGTTAATCAGACTTCAGCCAGACAGAGTACAATGTGAGATAATGCGAGGAGTAATTCCAGAGACTTCTATGAATAATTTTCTAAATTTATGGAATCCCGCTGATTTAATAGTTGCAAGTAGAAAGATAGTTCGTGATGAACTACAGGATAAATTATTTACGTTACATAAAGAAAAGTTTTCAGATCTACCGGTACCATTATGTTATCGCCCCCCCAGATACTCGACGACAGAATATTGATGTTGAAATTCCTGGTGGTGAAATACAGAATCTTGTCTTGAATGATATTATTTTAGTCGATATTAATGTCGTTGAGAATGCGCTGAGTATGAATAAATCGCCGTGGACGTTAGGATATGCTATAACTATTCACTCGTCGCAGGGATTAACTATTTCTGATACTAAAATCTGGATTGTAAATGATCGTATTGAATGGTCGAATTTAGTCTATCTCGCCGTATCTCGAGTCAGGAGAATATCTCAACTACATAGGGTTATTGTAGATTACGTAATAACTGAAGAAATCACTAACAATGTCGATATCAATAAAAAATTAGTCAGCTATAAAAAGTGTGACAAAAAAAATAAACGTGATTTTGATCTTGACACTGAATTTATTATAAAACTAAAACAACAACAGAATAATCATTGCGCAAGTTGCAACTGTAATATGTCATGGCAGCATTCAAATAATAATCCAAGACAATTTACCGTCGACAGAATTAATAGTGATCTCGGTCACACACGTGATAATATGATGCTGACCTGTCTTGAGTGTAATCGACGTCGAGGGTCTGGACGTTTACAAAATTGAACTTGGTGATAATTGCGTATCTGCAGGAATTATTTGCAATTGTTCACGTACAAATCCACGTTGAGGGGCTGTAGAATCTAGTCTGTATATTGGAGATCTACCAGTGGATCTAACCACGCTAGAAATTTTATGTGTAGTCACGCTCCAGATAGGATCGGTTGCTTTTTTTTTACCACCTTCAAGTTCGCCAGGTTCATATAAATATCTAACTGTAACATTACCTAATACTGGTTGAGAGAAAGATTCATGTCGTTGTCCGTAGCCATTGGGTATATATATATTTTTTGATCGCATTAGAAGGTTTCATGGAAGTTGCACGAGTAATTTCATTATTCAACGCAGCTATCACACTCGGTAATCTTGCAACCCATTCACGAGATCTATCTTTGAAGTCAGTAGATATTTCCTTTGCGTATTGGTATCCGAATAACCGCTCAGCAAGAGTTCTATTAAATCGTTCAACGATTGCCTGATCACGATGAATTTCAGTATGTCCTCGTCTGATTTTAACGTTATGCTTGTTCATCAACGATGATACTACCCAAGAAATTCTTTACCAGGATCAACTTGTAATAACCGTGGCCATCGTAGACCACCACGTTGATAAATGCGCTCAAACGCAGATGCAACTTCAGATGCTGTCTTTGTTGATAATGGCTCCGCTTCTTTATATCTACTTGCAACATCAACGACAGTCAATGCGTATTTGTACGTGCGTGATTTCGTCCACGTGTTTTAATGATATCGCGTGGTAAAAACAAAATATCCGCTTGATGAACTTCATTAGGAACGCTAACATCAAAATGCGCATACTGAATTCTTTTAGGTGGACTTAGGAAGATTTGCCATATTGCCTGTCGTGCTAACCATGATGCAGCACCATCACGTGAAACTTTTGCTGCTTCGGCGAGTTTACTAATCGCTGCTTTACCTCTCCAGAATCCTCTCGGGGAATAATAAACAGATTCCATTATGATAGTTATATAATTAATTACCAGCCCCTAACACTAGTTTACTTTTCATAGCAGTTTTTACTAGAAAGCTAGCTAATTTTTCTCTGAGAGATTTATTAGGTATAGAATTTAACGCGTGAATCAATTTCACATCTGCGAGATGTCGGTGTTGCAAATCTTTACTTTTATACGCGACATCATGAACGTAACACGCTTGATCAATCTTATTTACTGGATACTCTCCTGGTTTTGGTTGATCTTGGTTATCGAGTCTGATATCAAGTCGAGCTCCTGGACCACAATAATTATATCCGGGTAATTGTTTCTCACCGGTATATTTAGCCCATGGAGTTCCCGGTAATTTTCCTAACGAAGCAGCGATATCACCCCCACCTGTCTTTGTTGGAATAAATTTATATTTCTTGGTACCACATTTCACACACTTGCCTGTAAGTGCACGTCTTTTATTTTTTGTTGCTATTGTCGTTAATTCAGTAGTATCGGTAGGTGCTCTGCATCGAACACAATATAGACTCATTATTTATTATATGGATATAATTGACTTTTCTGCGACACGAAAACAAGAACCAGTAAAACACCATCCAGCGCTTCCGAGTTCTATCAGAATGATTATAATAGGCCCATCTGGAAGTGGGAAGACGCAATTACTGCTTAATCTAATAATGCGATGGCTGAAGTGGGATAAATTATATTTAGTAGCACCATCTGTAGATGATCAACGATGTTATGAAGTACTTAAAGATCTTAATGAAAACGCAAAATCGTTACATGAAGACAATGTCATAGACTTTATTACTGATATTGATGAAGCGCCATCCGTAGATGATCTAGATGGATTCATTAATAATTTAGTAGTGTATGATGATGTCATGCTGGACAAACAATCAAATCCAGCTAGAATATTTTCACGAGGCCGTCACAAAAACACAGACGTGATTTATGTTACACAGCGTTATACACAAATTCGAAAAGTAATCAGAGACAACTGCAATATTTTGGTTGTGTTCAACGGAGTTGATAATCATACGCTGCAGAATATTTATTATACTTGGTGTTCAGGCGACATGGACATGAACAAATTTAAAAATTTCTTTTCAAAAGCACAGGCTGCTCCCTTTGGTTTTGTAACGATAAATTTACATGATCCTAGGTCAAGATATCGCAAAGGACTTGATATAATTTTTGGATAAAATTACAGCAGCAGTAGAGCTGAACGATAAAAATTGAGTAACCCGCGAGTAAACAAATCGCATAAAAATCTGAAAAAAAATACGTCAACAAAAAGTAACGGAAATGAGCTAACCCAAACGATTTATTATCCGTTTTTCAAACTATATGGTAATAATAAAAGTTAGGAGGTTCGGTTTATGTTATTGACCTTTTTTTTCAGCCCCTGTAGGAACCTTTTTTTTTATAAATAAGGTCTCAGCCAAGTGGTCTGTTCAGCTCTACTGCTGCTCGCAGTCCCCGTCCAACGCCGGTGCTGAACGTGGCACGTTCATGCAGGTGTCATTTGCAAAGAAACCATCGTCGTTGGATACGTAAATTGGAATGCAGTTCTCCCTGTTGTTTGAAATGAACGATACTTTGTAAATAACTTTTTAGATAGATGAAGTTTGCTACCATTTTCTACACAAATATAAGCAAAGTTGCTGTCTTGTCTGAATGTGCACCGTATTATTTCCAAAGCAAGTCGAATTCAAAAACCTTTCCGTCTATCATAGTACCGACATTATGCAATAATCTGTATATATGTATACCTGCTAGCATGTCGATATGAATCCGCTAAAGCTATGTATGGATTCTATAGAAGAATGCTTGATATTAGTTGGCAGAATTAATATTTAATCCAAACAATACTATCATACAGGTTAGAGAATTTTTAATTCGTACTCTACGAAGATTCGAACCCAGATCCGCGGGTAAACGGCACCCATCGCATTGCGTGCACACACCAGCCCATATTCCATCACGACTAAACATCTGCGTTCGAATCTCTCTAGAGTAGGAATTGCAAATTCTAACCTGTATGATAGTATTATTTGTTTGTGTGTGTGTATATATATATATATATATATATATATATATATATATATATATATATATATATACATATTAAAAAATAGAACATGAAACTTTAAATCGCACTTACGTATTGACCTTTGCAGAATTCGGTTCACAACAGCCCAATGAGTCACCGTTAATTCGTAAAATTGATAAATAGAATACACTTTGACAGATCTGACCATCATGAAATTTAATACCACAATACATTTTTTAGTCCCCCTCCCCAAAAATTCAGTTGATAAATTGAGAAAATCTCATCAGACAATGTTCAAAATGGGTGCTACCGAACAAATTACTACACCAGTCTGACTCGACGCGATTACTTTACGAATTACAAAATTAAATGCGTAGCCAGACCCTGAAGACGACAGTAGTACAGCGAAAGGTTAAAAGAACGAACAATAAGGTTCTTTAAACAAGACTTAAATAATGTCATAAAACTACCTTGCAAAATTTAGAAGTGTAAGAGAAACATTTCATGAAATTAACACGAATTCTGTTTCTTTGGCGAGATGATGTGTATAAATTTGATTGGACGAAAGTATAATCAAAGTTATATGTGTCAGTAAACGATATTCAGGAAAATAATTAAAGCAACAGGAATTTTCTGCTTCAGTGTTTCAGGAAAAAAAAAATTGCAGATTTCTTTCAATGACCATAATGTTAACCGAAGTACCAATATTTATTAAACGGTTTAGTATGAAGAAAGAATAAAATCCTTATTTGGTGTGGGTAAATGAACAAACTTTTATTAGGCTAAATTCACGCAACAACTTGAAGATCTCATAATCTTTATGGGGTGGAGCTAAATGATTCAATTCCAAAGGGATAGAATTTATGGTAAACGTCGCTTTAATTAAACCAGCACGTGGTGACTCGGTATTTGAAGCAGATGAAGCAAACGCAATTATAGAAATGGCAAACTTCGACTTAAACCTGGACTCTACTTACGTTTGGAATAATTTAAAAAGCGCGATGCATTGTTAGCAAAATAAAGACATTTGCCCCATGTAGTTTTTCTGTGGCTTGCTGATATCGCCTAGTGTTAGTTTATGAGACTAAATTATGATCTGTACGTGTTGTTTCTAAATAAACGGCAATATCAGATGTTCTTAAATTAACAGTTGCAGCTACTGAAGTCATCGTTTCTACGGTCAAGAAGTGCAGTTATTTACACAAAAATCAGTCTATAGTAGCACACGACAAAGGACTAAAAATGAAAACAAAATATTGGAGCAAATAAGGAGAAAAAAGAAAACAAAATTCACTAAATTGAACAGGTATAAGGACTCAAGTATGTGGAAAGGAAAACAATGGATGAAGTACAACAATAAATACTTTCTCAAAATAACGCTTTCGAAGAAAAGGTAACGACAAAAGAAAATAACGCTATAGACGAACATTTAAGGAACGAAAATCTTTAAAATATTGTTTCATGAAGGAAAACATTACTAAAAGAAAGTCAAGCATTTCCTGGAAAAGAAAAACAGTGAAGACTTCATTACTTCCTCAGACATTAAAACATCCAAAGTTGAAGTTTTTGCAGAACGTTTAAGGCTAGAACGTGTATTTTACCTAATTTTGAACCAGAAAATGAGCTGACCTATTACGATAGGTAATAAGGGAATACAAAAGCACTCAACATCTCAAAAACATGACATTGATGAAAATAGGCCAGAAGAAAAAGTAAATAAATGGTACGGATAAACACATTCAGTTACCTGTCAATAGATTCATACTTTTAAAATCAATGAGACAGAATAAAAAGAAATGCAAGAACATTTTTCAGTATATTACACCTTCGATCGAAGTGCAAATATCCAATATAATAATGGCAAAGAAAGGTAAAACAACATATTCGGGTAAGAAAGAAATCAAAAACATATCCTGCTTCTTCAAAAGGGTTTTGCTTTAGATTTTTTTAAAAATTATTTTACTATTACATAGTTATTCATATCTTCAACAGTAGATCTCATACAATGTATTTACGATGCTCACGGCTTTTATAACATTTGCATAACACTTTCCTCTTGTCTAGTGAGTAATACTTTTACTCCAGATAATTTTCTTTTTCATACTAATCGTCTGATCAATGTTTTACCTGTTGGTGATGGGTTTATTGGTATCAACTGCTCTATTTAGTCAGGTACTATAATTAGTTTTCTTGATAAACTGAAGATTCAAGTTTATATTAGTTTTTTCGTGCACTGCACCGATTCTTTAGAACTTTGATATATACAGTACATCTATTTAAGAAATCCTGAAATTCTTTCATAATGGTAGAAATACGTACGAGATATCAGTTTGCAAACTTTCACATATTGTAATTCTTTAACAAAATGGGATCCCAGTTTTGATTTTTTATTGAACTTGACCATAAAAGTGTTTATTGTAATTTTTTTTTTCTTTATATGTTTGAGTTTTAATTCATGTGCATCACCGGATCATCGTACAGATTTTGGGCATATTTCACCCTTAATACGTCAAAACATGTGTTGTCCATATTCATTTAAAATACCAGTGTTATCTCCGTCATTAGAATCATGAAAGATCCTCTCATTTAATTTCCATTGTTCCTATACTTTCATGCCCATTGTAAAATTGTCGTATACATCGATTGTCAAAACTACTATCAAGCTATACACTTTTAAGATGTTAAAAAGATTTAGTGTCATCGACTTCTATGAGATGTGATATTTGCATTTCATAACAATCATGGGCAAATGTTTGTATTTCAGAAACCTCCCCACCATCTACCATTTTGGGTTAATTAAATAACTGTTCAAGATTTAATCAATAATGAAGTTCGAAATCTTTAATAACTCAAAGTTTCTATTCCAGTATATCCCTTTCCAAGAAGGCGTTTTGTCATTATTTCAAATGCTTAAATTTGGTATCGTGTTTGTTGGTTCGGATCATTCAAACTATTTTTTTTTTTGTTGCTTACGATCAGACGAAATCAAATGATGTACATGGAATGAAATGATCAATATTACGACCATCTTCTAATTTAGCTATTTACAGCAGAAACCAATGTACAGAATAACTAGTATTTTCATCTTGGAACCTGATTTAATGTTTGTATTAATGCGTGTGAAAGTCGCATTATTGTGTTGATAATTAATAAAACATTACGATCACTGAAGCATCTTTTGTCGCTTATATTGATTCATTTGCTATTTTCCTCATTCGTGGCATTTTAATTACTCTTTGCAGTATTGGTTAAGTTTTTCTCTTCATTTTTTACTATATGTTTTAATTTCCTTTTGGCAAGATATAGATTCAGTTTTCTTGTTGATCATACTAGGATGTATATTTCAATTTTAACATTAAGTTGATATTTAGAAATCAACCCCTTACATTTAAGTAATTAGATTTCGAATTACTTTTCACTTTTCAAGGTAATATTGCAAGACTGGAACTTCAGGACATATTGCTTTGGCATATTGATATGCGACTAATCATTCCGATAACTAGAAATCATCTTCGATTGTGTTTCCAAATCTTCTTGTAAAATTGAGGGAAGTTGAACAAAACAGAGATAAAATCAAAACAAGATAGACGACGCACGCAAAATGGCCAGAGGAATAGTACCCAGAGTAGCGTAATGATGAATGTAGAGATGATCTCGGTAGAGATCTTGGAAAACATTCGCAAAATGCTACCCACCCACCTCCACCCCCAATGCTAAACCTGTAAAGAAAATACACAAAAGCCTACTACAGCGCTAGGCGAAAGAATATGTACAAGTTCACGAAGTTGTAATTAATCTTTCTTGATACGCACATGGAAAGTTTAAAATTTGGCTAAAAAAAAGATTAGCATTGCTTCAGAGTTATCGACATCCAGTTGTTGCTGTAAAAGATTTTAATGTTCGAATTTGCCTCAGATGTATGGAATAAAAAAATCACAATAATACAACAAGAAAATTGGTGAACTGAAAAGGGTTTAGTACAACAAGAAACTTAACTCTTTTCAGTTCACGAATGACAGAAAATTTAACACTGCACAGAGTTACCCACAAACAAATAACAACAAAAGCAAACACAGTTATCAAGACAATTTAAAATGCGACATTCAACAGTCTCTTTTGAATAAGTTATTAAAGATATAAATTGGTCTGTCGTCAAAAATGGATCCTGAAGAAGTCATAAAACCAATTAGTGTTTTTTTTTTTCACCAGTTCATAACTGACTACATAGCAACTGCCTTTTCACTACGCTTTCTACGCAATAGAAATAGCTTGTTTCGTGTATAACATGATGGGACAAATCTCTGAGGTCCTAGTGATGTCTGAGACATTCCAAGCATTGAGAGGACAGCTGCAGTAGATGAGCATGGAAATGACCCAATATAAATGAAACAATTACCTGCTACTTGATCCTCAATACAACTCTATAGGACACTGAAGAGATTTTATGTAAATTAACAAATTCAGCTAATAGTTTATGCAAAGACCTCTTGATTCTCAAGTGCGTCTTTGGAGGATGAAAGGTTTTGGACCATCAAGACATGGAGAAAGAGGCAGTAAATTAACAGCTGTCAGCCATAGAGCCACAAAAAGAACTATTGGAATGTTACAAATGCAGATTGTGGCAAACGGAGAGAAAAAACGTTTCAGAGACAACGGACTTGTTCAGACAGAGATTCTCCTGTCATTCCAATAATGCACAAAATAAAAAAAAAACGGGTGAAAAACCTAACATGCAACAGGATTTACAACCAATCGAAAAGTGAGTACTTGTTTTCGACAACGAAATGGAGAACACACTCAACGCCAAGGAAGATGATTGAACTCATAGATTCCTAATGGAAAGCGAACTAAGGAATTGATTAATGAAATACAGAGCTCAGTCAAGAGCTCAAATAATTAATCAATGATTTTAGCCCAAACATTCCTGACCTATATTAACATAACAGACCTATATAGACATTACTGACCTATATTAACATAACAGACCTATATAAACATTACTGACCTATATTAACATAACAGATCTATATAAACATTACTGACCTATATTAACATAACAGACCTATATAAACATTACTGACCTATATTAACATAACAGATCTATATAAACATTAGTGACCTATATTAACATAACAGACCTATATAAACATTACTGACCTATATTAACATAACAGATCTATATAAACATTACTGACCTATATTAATATAACAGATCTATATAAACATTAGTGACCTATATTAACATAACAGATCTATAGAAACATTAGTGACCTATATTAACATAACAGACCTATATAAACATTACTGACCTATATTAACATAACAGACCTATATAAACATTAGTGACCTATATTAACATAACAGACCTATATAAACATTACTGACCTATATTAACATAACAGATCTATATAAACATTAGTGACCTATATTGACATAACAGATCTATATAAACATTAGTGACCTATATTAACATAACAGATCTATATAAACATTAGTGACCTATATTAACATAACAGACCTATATAAACATTACTGACCTATATTAACATAACAGATCTATATAAACATTAGTGACCTATATTAACATAACAGATCTATATAAACATTAGTGACCTATATTAACATAACAGACCTATATAAACATTACTGACCTAAAGAAGAAGTTAAGTGTTAATACTAAGGGGTCAGTATTCAAACTCAAAACAGTTTGTTAAAGAAAAGCAAGTCTTAATTTCACACAACCATCGCTAACAAAGCTCACGTTAAAAAAACTGAATGGTTTGGAAGGAACCGACTATTTAAGTTTCGGATTGTAACTGACGATGATAAATATCGTGAACACAAATCCCTTAATCCCCTTGCCGTAGCTCCTAGTGAATGAAGGATTTCAATATTGGCCTCATGAGGCATAGAATAGCAAAATCATATGGTACAAAATAGAGGATAACCAAAAATGTAAACAATGTTATGATAGCTATGAAACAAAGCACAGAAACAAATCGGCTTATTTTAACAATTCCTATTCTTTACATCACTCAAACTTGCATTAAGGTTAGTACTGAAAATTCTTCCAGTAATATATATTCACATCATTTTTAGACATTTGTCTAATTACGCAATTCATTAAGTAATCATTCATTCATTGAATCATTCCTTCATTCATTACTTCCTTGATTCATTCCTTAATTCATTCCTTTATTCGTTCCTTGATTCATTCATTCATTCCTTGCTTCCTTCCTTCCTTCATTCATTCATTAATTCAGAAATAATAGAGAATAAAGCACCTGTACTCAAAATAAAAGTCAAACGTGGATGTATAAGATAAGACGTTTTGTGACCTCAGTTGTGCTTTTTTCCTCGTTTACATGGCACCAGGATGACCGTTGACCAATAACGATTTCTGACCTTAACATATAATTTGAAAACTTCTTGCAACAAACCAGGAGCATGTACAATAGACGTTCATTTTATGCCAGAAGTCTTTCCATCGCTCATAAAGTTTGAAACTACCCCTATTTACGGATTTGTATGTTTCGAGGTCATACAATCTGTTAAAAAGAAAACACAATTTGTGACAAAACGTAAAGAAAAAAAATCCAAGTTTTTTATTATCATAATGCACATGAAAATTTCCTTCAGAGACAATTTCAAACCTTTCAGCCTCAGACACAGCAGTAAATCTCTACATCCTCTGGGTCTAATTACTACTATCAATCAAGATGAAACACAATGCTGCAAAATTGGAAGGAAAACGTCACGCTATGGCAAAATATGCAAATCAAACTACAGGTAATAATTTTAACCTTTCTAGATAATTCATACAAACCTGATCATTCCCGTGCTGCCATAATTATTTAGAATTGTAAAACCATGGTACGCAGTTTTCAATCTTCCTCAGTTCTCTTGGTTTCTAAAGCGGCGCAGGAGCAATTATGAAACATTGCTACATACTTTTAATACTCGCTGTAATGATGTTCGCTCGTATAAATGACGTATTAACTGCGCAGATAAAGTATACCATGATTTTTATATCAGTTTAAGTCGTCATTCTGACGTGACTTGTTTCCATTCGCATCGCAGTTAATTATTAAGAACGAAAAGTAAATATGTTTGTACAATTTTGACATATGAAGAGTTGATGCTTTTGTTATAGGTTTAACGCCATTTTCAGCATATGGTAGTCTATACAAGGCGGCCAGTATAGCTTGGTTAGGAAGAGCACTGGAAAACCCAGGCGAGAAGATATTGCACGCTCTCACATACCCACATTGGCCAAGCCTCAGACTCAAACCCATGCGGAGAGAGGTGGGATGCAGTGATTACGAAATACTAATAAGTCAATAAAACCTATCATCCGTGAATTCAGCTTCACGACCTGCATTTGGTGCTGCAGACTTGCTTTTCAGAAGTCCGATGCAACCTCAATAAAATTAACATTGAGGAAGACATTACCTCGGCATATTATAGTGATAGAAAATTAACTCGGCATATTATAGTTCTCGAGGTATTTGTATTTGAAATCGGTCATCTGATATTGTTACCTTCTGGCCTTTTTATTTTAGTTTGTTTAATATCAGCGACGATTTTATTGATACTAGGCTAGAGGGTACTGTTTTTAATACGTTCTATTTTAAGAATGGGTGACTTATTTTGAGGAGCGGACGAAGCAATATCCATACCTAACCGTATCATGGGGACACTTTTATATAGCATTTATTACAATCCTTCACTTGCTTCTGGTTACTGAGGAGTTCAAAGATTGTATCGTGCTGATGAAACGAAACAACAGTATACGTTCACCAGATGTGAGACAAATGTTACAAGTACAATCAATGTTCACGTTACACAAACCCATTCGGAGTCATAACGAGATTTAATACTGGTTTTGAAACCAAGTGGCCTCTACGATGGCAAAAATAGACACCGAATTTCTGAACCAAGCTTTATAAAAAGAATTTTAAAAGTACACATTCATCTTTCGTTACTGAAAATCCTGAGACAAAAGCCAATGTCATGGTACGTATTCAAAGAAAGTTGAGAGAACGTATTCGTCAATCGTTTACACATCAAGACTCAAAAACATCGACGTGTTACCATACATCGTTAAAGATTAAAATCTATGCAACCATCATAGCCTTGGATGTGCACCTAAAGAAGTAAATCCTGAAAACGAAGCGATGGTGTTTAATCGAATGTTTTTAACGTCACCTACTAACCAAAAGAAACAAATGGTATTAAAATCTGGAGGTTGGTTTCGCACTGGAAAGAAAAACCCAAGCACGATTTTGGCAAAGATTAACTAGACAATCAAATTGTTTCGTGACACTGGCACTAAACAAGTACGTGAACATGACCCCCATATCTATAAATTGGATGACATGGATGTGAAAGTTTTAATAGTGGACTTTTTCTTACCCTATTGAAGAACAGGTGAAGTAGGCAAATTGCCGTATTGAAGGACTGATGTTGGAAATAATGTCAATCTATTTATTATTCTTAGATTGCCTCTTTACAAGTCATTGACTAGATATAGAAAGTGACTACGACGCTGTTAGATGCATCAAATACCTTCTCAGAGTTCCTGTCTTTAACAACTACAAAATTAACCTATGTGAGTGGGGCGTGACGAACGTGTTCCTACAACTCAAATCGCCTTTTCGGCCAAATCTGTTTGGTGTATTGTGTCACAGTGGAGCTTCCATTGGCAATTGGAACGAAAAGAAGACAAACAGTTGTGGACAATTTTACTCAGCAGTGTCATTGGTTATTTTCTTCCAGACCTTTCTGTGAACATATTCGGATAGTTAAAACAACATCTATAGCCTTGTGACAAATGCTGGTGACCATTCCTCCGTCACAATGGCACCAACCGCAGCAGCCCTCTTTTGGAACATTTGGAAAATCATTCAACTTTGACATCGAGTAACTCTTTGGAAACCAGAATCGTTGAACTATGGAAAACTAATTTTATTTAATCTTACTGAGTGGTTGTATTGTAGAAGTGTTTTCCAACAATAGCTTATGCTATTTCACAGCAAAATTACCCGAATCCATACAGTCGGATCAAGAAACTCATTGGGAAGTGTCTATGGTTGAAATTATTCAATATATACAAGACCACAATATTAACAAAGGTCAAATCACTTTCATTGTCGTTATCCTGAACGAAAAAATTCAAGAAGAGTTGGACTAAAATGATCTTTTCATCTACGAATAAAATGCATCACCTGTCAATCCTCTATCAATGAGAACTCCTGTTGGCTATTATTTTAATGCCCAAGATCTGGTCGAAATGATTACAGATATTTCCAACGATCCCTTTGGCAATCCTTAGAGAAAGATTGCAAAAGTGTACTGATTGAGTACCAGAAGATTGTTCATCGTCTTAAAACGCATTTTCGTTTTCTGACGTCGGAATAATTGTCATTACTTTTTGTTCTGGATTGTTTTCTATTCTCCTAGGAAAGACGTTTACAACAACGATCGACTCTACAGGTATCTTCGTTACCCTGTGGAAATGAATGAAGTAGTAAATATTTTGTTTGTGTACTCAGATGATATCGATTACAGCTTCGTGGGAACCACAGCCGTTTCGTTATTCGGAGATGTTCCTTAAAAAGTGAATTTTCTGAATGCTGCTTAAGAGGAAAGTATCACGGTCACCATGATTATGCGCATTCCTATTATCTTCCTCTCAATAAATCGTAATTTGATAGCGTCAACGTTATTATTAAAGATGTTACGTACATCTATATATTTTGTAACTCCTGGCATATGATTTTATCTAATTTTTATATTTGTATTCATGGCTGTACACTGTACAGAATATCTTTAGTTAGTCTTGCCTGCGTAACCCGAATCTGTTAAAAGCAGTGTTGCAAAGGATAAATCGATGCTTACGTATGTGTTGACAATGATTAATAATAATACTTAAATGACGCCTATGGCTTAGTTTCTCGTTGGCTGACGGGGTTTCAACGTTTCTAGAAGGATTCCATAACTTCCCATTGATTGGCCTTGTCACAATGATTCGGAAAGTTTGACGCAAAAGGTATAGGGTACTCTGTCACGTGGGGTCCATTGCGAAATACAGTCGTAATAGTGTACATAAGGAGATAATTGAGCAATCAGTCTCATTCCGATTTTGGAGTCATTCACGTTTATTGTATTCTTGTTGTAAGTCTGCAGGCATTTTCATGTTGTACTTAGATATTATTCAAGAGGGAAAAAACAAAACATTTGTTTGAACTGTTTAGTGGAAATAGAATTGTAACAGATATCATGACAAAATATACCTTCAGATATCATAAACATGTTCATAAAAGGGATAATACGCAGAGCGGGAGCTGTCGGATAACTGGACGTGTTTCATATGTAACTGATAAAAAAGGAAAAAAAAAAACAAAAACATGATGAACCGAGATTCTTGCCTTTCATGTCAGAATTTAATATGTGTGTCATGCCACCCACGATGATGACGATGCATAAATACCAGTGGGTACAATTCCATCCAGCGTAGTTTTAAACTACATCAGCCCCAAATCAAGTTTGACGTCAGAGTGGAAAAAACGATGATTACATCGATTTCAGGTTACTTGTACCTGAATGTCAAAGTTCTGAAAGTAGAAAGAACCGATTCAGGTGCAGATGTCAGAGTAGCTCCAGTCAACAATCTCATGCATTCGTTGTTCAGCTATGTGGATTTGTACTAGACTTAACGTGCACCATACGGGAAGTTGTACTGATAGTGGGAAACGACATCAGGTGTAATTTAAGCGGAATAGCA